>JAKWJD010000890.1:0-200000 GCA_027705065.1 Solanum peruvianum | reverse complement strand
TGAGGTAGGGAAACTCCTACGGAAATGAGTTCACATTCTCTTCGCTTGGCCATAAAAGTTCAATCATTTAGAATAGAATAATTCATTGTAAATGCTTTAAATGATTCATGTTAAGGTTCAAATTAGTTCACTATAATGGAATTTTGAATTCCTTGTAAGTTTTGGGAAGTTACTGTAAAATGTCCTGTTGGTTAAAATTATGGAAATCCTTCTTTAAGTGTTCAATGTTATTTTGGCATGAAATGTTATTTTACTAAAATGTCCCTATTAACATATTTTTCATATTCCATACTTAGTACATTATTTGTACTTACCCCATACTTTTCTATACTATCTATATATGTGTTGTGGAAGCAAGGATGAAGTCTAGAAGGCAAAGCTTGGGAAAGTTCCTCTCAAGACCAAGTGTGTCCTCCTATATTCGAGGGCATAATTTCTATCTTCTTGGTTTCCTTAAGTTAAGAATTATTTTGTATCTTTTTCAAATGTAAAGGGGCGTGTCCCTATGTTAATTATGTCATTTCTTTAAGTTTTTCTTGTGACAATGATATTTTCTAAATACTTATAAAGAATTCCTTTTATATTAAATGTTCTTGAAATCTTTTAAATTCCGCACTACTTTTCATGTCTTATGTAATGAACAATAGTTAAAGCTCTTGTACAAGACCCCAAAGGGTCAAGAAAGCCTGATTAGAAAAAGAGGGATCTCCCTAACGTATCGGGGGTGCTATTGGGCCGTGACACGCACACCCCCAATTTCAATTATTTTCGTGTGCTATAGCACACCGTTTTTTCGTGATCCATATTCCGACGTGAAAAAAATGCCGAATATTTATGTAAAAGTCCATAAAGACCTTGTATATACAGCCGATTTTCCCTTACGGATAGTCCTACCCATTTTCAAGGTGAAACAAGCCCCGAAGCGCACATACCCCCATTTCGACAATTTTTGTGTGCTATAGCAGACCATTTTTATTGTGATTCAGATTCAGACTCCAATATGCGAATTTTTTTGTGGATGTCCATCAAGACCTTTGCTATACAATCCGTTGGCTATCACGGCCAGTCCAACCCATTTTCAAGGTCAAACGAATCCCGATAGGCACATGCCCCTTATTTATACGATATTCGTTTTCTTTAGAACACCATATTTTTGGTGATCCAGATTTCGACATAAAAAATGCCAAATTTTTTGTTGACGTTTTTCAAGACCTTGTCTTTGCAGCTAGTTATCAATCACGTCAAGTCCAACTCAATTTTAAGGTCAAACAAGCACCGAAGCATGCATACCCCCGTTTTGATAATTTTCGTAGGCTATAGAACACCATTTTTTTGGTGATCCGCATTTCGATGTCAATAATGCTGAAATTTTTTGTGGACGTCCATAAAGTCCTTGTCTTTGCATCTCGTTGGACCTCACAGACAGTCAGATACATTATTAATGTCAAATGAGTTCTAAAGCAAGCATACCCCCTACTTCGACGATATTCGTGTGCTATTGCACATCATTTTTTTAGTGATCCAGATTCTGACGTCAAAAATTGTGAAATCCATGCTGTTGGTTGGACCTCACGGCCATTCCAATCAATTTTCAAGATCAAACGACTCCTGAAGCGCGCATACCCCCATTTCAACGATTTTCGTGTGCTATAGCACACCATTTTTATCGTGATTCAGATTACGATGCCAAAAATGCCGAAGTTTTTTGCGGACATTCATCAAAATATTGTCAATGCAGTCAGTTATCCCTCATGGATGTCCGACCCATTTTCAAGGTCAAACATACCCCGAAGTACACATAGCCCCAATTCCGACGATCTTCGTATGCTATAGCACACCATTTTTTTGTTGATTTGGATGCCAATGTCCAAACTGTAAAATTTTTTGTGGACGTCCGACAAGACCTTGGATATGCAACTAATTGTCCCTCACAGACATTCCGACTTGTTTTAAATTTCAAATGAGCCGTGAAGCGGACATGCCCCGAATTTCGATGATTTTATGTGCTATAGCATACCATTTTGTTGGCGATCCTAATTTCAACATCCAAAATTCTGAATTTTTTTGTGGACGTCCGTGAACACCTTGGTTATGCAATCGGTTGGCCCACACAGCCAATCCTACACATTTTAAAGGTAAAACGAGCCCCAAATCATGCATACTCTCCATTTCGACGATTAGTGTGTGCTATAACACACCAATTTCTTGGTGATACGGATTTCAACGTGAAAAATATCAAAAAGTGTTGTGGACGTCAGTCATGACCTTGTCTATGTATGAGTTTGACCCTCACGGCCATTTCGACCCATTTTAAAGGTCAAACGAGTTCTGAAGCAAGCATACCCCCACATTTCGACGATTTTCGTGTGCTATTGCGCACTATTTTTTTGGTTATACGGATTACGTCTTCAATAATTCCAAAACTTTTTGTGTACGTCTGTCAAGACCTTGTCCATGCAACCTATTGGCCCTCACATCCAGTACAATTCATTTTAAAGGTAAAATGAGACTTGAAGTGTGCATGCCCCCCATTTCGATGATTTTTAAGTGTTATAGCACACCATTTTGTTGGTGATCCGAATTGTGATGTTAAGAATTTCGAAATTTTTTGTAGACATAAGTCAAGACCTTTACTAAGCAGACGGTTGGCCCTCCTTGCATACCCCACATTTCGTCAATTAGAGTGTGCTATAGCACAATAATTTTTTGGTGATCCGGATTTCAATGCCAAAAATTCTGAAATTTTTTTGTGGACGCCTGTTATGACCTTGGCTATACAGTCGGTTGGCCCTCACGGCCATTCTAACCCATTTATAGGTCAAATGAGCCCCGAAATGGCATACCCCTCTTTTTGATCCTTTTCGTGTGCTATAGCACACAATTTTTTTGGTGATACAGGTTACGACGTCAAAAATGCCAAAAAATTTGTGTACATTTGTCAATAACTTAGTCATGAACCTATTGTCCCTCACGGCCAGTACAACCCATTTTAAAGGTCAAACAAGCCTTGTCGTGCTGATGCCCCTTATTTATATTATTTTCATTTTCTATAGCACACTATTTTTTTGGTGATCCGAATTTCGACGTGAAAAAAGTTGAAATTTTTTGTGGACATTCGTCCAAACCTTGGCTTAGAATTTGGTTGTCCCTCATGGACATTTTGAACCATTTTAATGTCAAACAAGCTCCAAAGCTAGCATATTCCCATTTCAACGATTTTCGTGTGCTATTTTACACCATTTTTTTGTTGATCCAAATTCTAATGTCAATAATGATGAACATTTTTGTGGATTTCCGTAAAGACCTTTTCTATGAACAGGGTTAGCCCACACGGCTAGTCTGACCAATTTTCAAGGTCAAACGACCCTGAAGCGTGCATACCCCCCATTTCGACAATTTTCGTATGAGTTAGCACACCATTTTTATCGTGATCCAGATTACAACATCCAAAATGCAAAAAACAAAACTTGTACGTCCATGAAGACTTTAACTATTAAGCCGAATGTCCCTCATGGAATGTACAGCCCATTTTCAAGGTCAAACAAGCCCTGAAGTGCACATACCCCCCATTTCGACGATTTTCGTATGCTATACCACACCATTTTTTTGGTGATACGGATTTCGAATTCCAAAATGTAAATTTTTTTGTGGACATCCGACAAGACCTTGGACAAGCAGCCGGTTGGGCCTCATGTAAAGTTTGACCCATTTCCAAGGTCAAATGAGCCTCGAAGCGCACATGCCCCCCATTTCGACGATTTTCATATGCTATAGCACACCATTTTGTTGGTGATCAAAATTGCGATGTCAAAAATGCCAAAATTTTTGTGGCCTTCTGTCAAGACCTTTACTATAAATCCAGTTGTCCCTTCCGGCTAGTTCAACCCATTTTAAGGTCAAACGATCCCCAAATTGCGCATACCCCACATTTAGACGATTAAACTATGTTATAGCTCACCAATTTTTTAGTGATCCATATTTCCATGTCAAAAATGCCAAAATTTTTGTGGATTTCAATCATGACCTTGGCTATGCATCCGGTTGGTCCTCACGACCATTACAACCTATTTTCAAGGTCAAACGAGCCTCGAAACGCGCATACCCCCTTTTTAAACGATTTTCGTGTGCTATTGCACAATATTTTTTTAGTGATATGGATTACGACGTCAAAAATGCCAAAAAGTTTTGTGTACGCCCATCAAGACCTTATAAATGCAACCTATTTGACTCACGTCCACTCCAACCCATTTTCAAGATCAAACTATTCCTGTAGCGCTAATGCCCCTTATTTCTATGATTTTCATGTGCTATAGCATACTATTTTTTTGGTGATCCTGATTTTGACGATAAAAATGCCAAAAAATTTTGTGAACGTTCATCAAGACGTTGACTTTGTAGCTGCTTGGACCTCACGGCCAGTCCGACCCAATTTTAATATCAAATGAGCCCCAAAGTGCGTATACTCCCCATTTCGACAATTTTTGTGTGACATAGCACACCATTTTTTTGGAAATCAGGATTCTGCCGTCAAAAATGCTAAAATTTTTAGTGTACGTCCGTCAAGATCTTGGAGATGCATACGGTTGGTCCTCATGGTTTGTCCAACCAATTTTCAATGTCAAACGAGCCCCGTAGCATGCATACCCCCTATTTTGATGATTTTCGTCTGCTTTAGCACACCATTTTCTTCGTGATCTATATTCTGACGTCAAAAATGCTAAAACTTTTTGTGGATTTCCTTCAAAACCTTGGATATGAAGACGGTTGGCCCTCACATATAGTCCTGCAGATTTTCAAGGTCAAACGAGCCCCGAAGCACGCCTATTCCTATTTCTACGATTTTCGTGTGCTTTGGTACACCATATTTTAGTGCTGTGGATTTTGGCGTCAAATTGAGAAATTTTTATGGACGTCCATCAATACCTTGACTATTCATCCTCTTGGCCCTCACGGCTAGTAGGACCCATTTTCAAGGTTAAACGATCTCTGATGTGCGCATACTCCTCATTTCTACGATTTTCGTATGCTATAACACACCATTCTTTTGGTGATCCGAATTATGACATCAAAAATGCAGAAATTGTTGTTGACATTTTTCAAGACCTTGGCTTTGCAGCTGGTTCTCCCACATATCCAATCCAACCAATTTTAAAGGTCAAACAAGCACCGAAGCGCGTATACCCCATATTTCGATGATTTTCATGTGGTATTGCACACTATTTTTTTGGTGATCAAGATTTCAACATCAAAAATGCAAAAAAATTTTGTGGACTTTTGTCAATACCTTGGCTTTGCATCTGGTTGGCCCTCACGTCTAGTCCGACCCATTTTTAATGTCAAACGAGCACCGAAGCGAGCATACCCCCTATTTCGACGATCTTCGTGTGCTATTGCACACAATTTTTTTGGTGATCCATGTTCTGATGACAAAAATACCAAACTTTTTTGTGGACATTCTTCAAGACATTTTCTATATATCCGGTTTGCTCTCACGTCCATTCCTACCAATTTTAAAGGTCAAACAAGCCCTGAAGCACACATACCCCCGATTACGATGTTTTTTGTATGCTATAGCACATTATTTTTTTTGGTGATACAGATTCCGACGTCCAAAATGCAAACTTTTTTGTTGACGTCCGACAAGACCTTGGATATGTAGCCAGTTGTCCCTCACAGCCAGTCTGACCACTATTCAAGGTCAAATGAGCCTCGAAGCGCGCATACCCTCATTTCAACAATTGTCATGTGCTATAGCACACCATTTTGTTGGTGATCCAAATAACGACGTGAAAAATTCTTAAATTTTTTTTGGACGTACATCAAGACCTTTGCTAAGGTGACGGTTGGCCCTCCTGGCAGTTCTACCGTTTTTCGAGGTCACATGAGCTACAAATCGTGCATATCCCAAATTTCGACGATTATAGTGTGCTATAGCACACCAATTTTTTGGTGATCCGGATTTTAACGACAAAAATGCCAAAAAAGTTTTGGACGCCTATCATGACCTATGATACGCAGTCAGTTGGTCCTAACAGCCATCCCAACCAATGTAAAGGTCAAACGAACCGCGAAATGGCATACTCCCCGTGTCGACGATTTTCGTGTGCTATAGCACACCATTTTTGTGGTGATACAGATTACTACATAAAAAAGTACATCCGTTAATACCTTGTCCATGCAACCTATTGGACCTCACAACCAGTCCAACCAATTTTCAAAGTCAAACAAGCCCCGTAGCGCTGATTCCCCTTATTTCTATTATTTTCATGTGCTATAGCACACCATTTTTTTGGTCATCCAAATTTCAACGTCAATAATGACAAATTTTTTTGTGGACATCTGTCAAGACCTTGGATTTGCAGCTGGTTGTCCCTCACGGCCAGTCCCACCAATTTTTAAGTTCAAATGACCCGAAGCGCGTATACCCCTTATTTTGACTATTTTTGTGTGCTATAGCATACCATTTTTTTGTTATCAAGATTTCGAGGTAAAAAATACTGATTTTTTTAACGTCCATCAAGAACTTGTCTATTCACCCGATTGTCCCTTAGGGCAAGTCCGACCCTTTTTCAAGGTCAAACGATCCCTAAAGCGCGCATACCCTCTATTTTGCCGATTTTTGTGTGCTATAACACACCATTTTTATTGTGATCCAGATTACGACGTCAAAAATGCATAAATGTTTTACAGACATCCTTCAAGACCTTGTCTATGAAACCAGTTGGCTCTCACATCCAGTCCAACCAAATTTAAAGGTCAAACGAGCTTAGTAGCGCCCTTACCCCCCCCCTATTTCAATGATTTTAGTGTGCTTTGACACACTATTTTTTTGGTGATCCAGATTAATACATCAAAAATGCCAAAATATCTATGTTTTTGTCCTTCAAGACCTTTTCTATGTATCTGGTTGGCTTTCACGGCCAGTGTGACCCGTTTTCAAGGTCAAACAAGCTTCGAAGCACGCATACCCCCTATTTTTATGATTTTCGTGTGCTATACCGAACCATTTTTTTGGTGATTAGGATTTCGACATCATAAATGCAAAAAGTTTTTGTGGACGTCAATCAAGACCTTTGCTATGTAGCCGATTGGCCCTCACGTCCAGTCCTACCCATTTTCAAGGTTAAACGAGGCCCGAAGCACGCAGAACCCCCCTATTTCGATGATTTTCGTGTCCTATAGCATACCAATTTTTCGGTGATACAGATTCCGCCCTAAAAAATGTCAAATTTTTGTGGACGTCCGTCAAGACCTTGTCCATGAATCCTATTGGCCCTGACAGCAAGTCCAATTCATTTCAAGGTCAAACTGTTACATTTGGGCTTACCCCCTAGACATAACCGGCTTCGTCGTCCTTATCAACGACTAAGACTAGCATCTTAGACCTTTGTCATTACATTCATAGGTTGAAAAATGCAGAAAAATTTAAAACATTTATTAAAACTACTTGGAGGTTTACATAGACCTCTACATACACATAATATATAGTCGTATCGAGTATATATAGACCCTTCCTATAGGAAGGGTACATAGTCTTTTACTTCTATTGAACATACGCATGTATAAAATAGAAGAATAGTCTCAAAGATTTTCACATAATACCATCTAAACGATTATCATAATAGAGGGAAAGACTTTACATCAATCAAACAAGACCACATAGTACTCAATTGAATGGAAAGAAACGAAAGAGTCTTTAACAAGACCATAAGCTAGATAGTGGCATTGCCCTCAAAAGTTGAGGACCTACCCTACTTCGATGAAATGAAGATTCCAACCCTTAACCAATGTCTCCTTCCAAACTCTTCAATGACCGGAACCTAAAATTTTTGGGAAAAGGGAAGAAAATGGTGTTAGTACTCCATATGTACTAAGTATGAGACCTAATTCGCAAAGCAAAACATGATAAAATACTAAGTATGAGACCTCATGCACAAAGCAAAACATGCTAAAACGAACTTTTTGTCAAAACATCCCTTTTAACCTTTTAAGAACCTAATACAAAGACATACAAGTCATATCAACCAACCAAACATGCTTATTAACTCAAAAAGTAATACGTACTCCATTATACTTGAAACTATGAGTTACTACAACCTATCATCAAGGAATAACTTCACAAGAATGAATAAAAGTCATTAATGTCATGATAAGCAAGACAAATAGTCATGAATCCTTGTCAAGTCAGCAAGTGCAATGACCAAGCAAGGCCCCATAACCTCACTCAATCAATTAGCCTCACCAAGAAACCATAACCAATGTCCAACTTCACATAACATAACATTTAGATTTACATTTCATCTTATATTAACATTATAACCCAAGGCATGCTCATAAGTGAACTAATCAATATATATTATTAACAATGTGCCAAGGTCATCATGCACATATCATATATAATCATAACATAAACATATAAAAGAACATCCTCCTAAGACTCTCCTCAAGGCTAACTAGTGCAATGTTTAGGTAGAGTCCCATACCCCTACCTAAACTAAGTTGTACCTCTTAGGTTATCCAAGTTAGAGTTTAAGTCCTATAATTCATTTTACCTTTTGGGAACATCTCTACGTAACCGACATAGACCATATGAGCTAGTGTGGAATCCGGTGTCATAAAACCCTACACCGAAAGAAAGCAAACCACTTGCCAAGGTAGTACCAAAACATGAAACATAGCAACTACATGGATCTACTAGCTAGTATTCCTATGGAGGCAACATAGTTGAAGAACTAGGAGATATAGTTGGGACCCATTTTATGCGCCATGCATTATAGTCTCCAATCTCAAGAGTAATATAGTGTTCCTAACTTCCCTGTGTTGGAACTGACTCTCCTAAAACTAGTTCACTTGGTTCTAAGCTGGAGTCTCTTTTTATATATATATTTAAGCCTTTAATTTTCAAACAGAGATTAGTTTAAGTTATATGGTCTCTCCCTTGTATAATCATCATCATTAATAGCTCAATAAGAATTTTATGAGTATAAGTCCTTTCATCACAATTCATATAAGTGAAGTTAACACATTAGTACTTCATAGCATATCAAGGCACATTGATAGTTTTCACCATCCATATATCACACAAACCTTAATCAACCTCATAACGTAAACAAGACATTTCAATTCAACATCATACCACCCTATCATCCTAGTATATGTATACTCCAATGTAACATCACAACTCAACCACAATTAATAACAATTAGAATTAAATATAGAGATTCTAAGACTTACCAAGTCTTCCTCATAGTTCACCTTCAAGGTCTTACAATCAACCCATAACTCAACCAAATTAGGGGAGTAAAATCATCATACAATGATAACTAATAAGATAGCAAAGCCAAATACATCACAATATACTTCACAACCTAAATCACATATCAATATACAACATGATCGGCCTATAGTTCATCTGAATTTATTCATAATAACGCTAAAGGAAAGTAATCTAATCAATAAACAAGACAATTGAATGATCACAATACAATATAGGTTATGATTACAACCTAGGGTTAGGGATTAAGGATCATGTTCATCAATTTAGACCAAACCATTAACAATTACAATAATAAGTGAAATTACATGTTAATATATTCAATATAACCTAAATAAATAATCAACTACTCAATTCATAACTTTAATTTCTTAATTGGATGAAACCCATATGAAAACTCAATTTTTGAAATCCAATTGAAGGAACCCTTTGATGAAAGAGTCTGAAAGGTGAATTAGATCCCATACCTTAACGTTTGATATTGATGGTGAATTTTACCTTTTCCACCCCCCAAACAATTATCCTTGCTAGTCTTCAATGGTGAGTTCAAGTAGAGAGAGAAAGAAGAAAGAAGGAAATGATTTTGTGTTTTAGAGTTCTAATAATTTAATAAGGGTTGGGGCTTTTATATGGGTTTTAAGTTAGTTAATTAGTCTCCCCTTAACCCTTAACTAAACCTTAAAACACCTAATTAATTAAATGAATTAATATAAAAACGTGCAGAAAACTCACCCTTCACAGACGAAACCCCGCCGACGGGCCGTTTTGAGAACCTACATACCCTCACACCCCCATCCTGCACTCCATCGATGAGTTCAGAGACTGTGCAGCTGGGGGTATTCATAATATTGGCTATGTATGGTACTACGGTGGCATCAAAGCCCTATCTGTACACACACAGAGTGTAGGTGATCCCGTCGATGCTCATTGCCCAGGCAGTGTTGCTTCAAACGCAAGGGTTCTCCTCAAAGGCCCTTGGTTGGTCCTTGGGGATTCGTACCCGGAAGTTTCAACCATGAAACAATTCAAAAACCTATTAGCTACATTTTTACCAATTTACATACATTTTCAACTCTTAAAAGCTAGTTAAAAAGACTAAGACACACTAGTACCGTTTTGAACCAAACTTCGGGACGTCATGGAAGTTCTTAGACGTTTTGGTTCTTAAATTTCCTAAATGACCTAAATAAATTAGAATGGACTTAAAAATAGTACTTAGACCCCATGGACCCTATGTTACGCTTTACGACATGTCTTGAATTTTCATGGTGTTACACAAACGAGCCCTGAAGCGCGCATGCCCCTCATTTCTATAATTTTCGTGTTCTATAGGAAATAATTTTTTGGTGATCCGGATTACGCCGTCAAAAATTCCAAAGATTTTTTTTACGGGTGTCAAGACCATGGCTATTCAGTCTGTTGTCTCTCACGGCTAGTCCAATCCTCTTTCAAGGTAAAAGGAGTCCCAAAGCGTGCATCCCACCCATTTTGATGATTTTCGTGTGCTATAACACACCTCTTATTAAATGATCCGAATATCCATGTCAAAAATTCTTAAATTTCTTGTAACATACGTCAAGACCTTGGCAATGCTGTCAAGTTGGACCTTATGGCCAGTCCGATGCATATTCAAGGTCAAACGAGGCCCGAAGCGCGCATACAACCCATTTCGACGATTTTTGTGTGCTATAGAAATTTTTTTTTGGTTGATCCGTATTCAAACATTAAAAATGCGAAAATGAAATGTAGACATCCGTTAATACGTTATCTATGAATCTTGTTGACTCTCATGGCCTGTCCGACCCATTTTAAAAGTCAAAGGAGCCCCGAAGCGCGCATACCCCCCTTTTCAATGATTTTCATGTGCTATAACACATTATTTTTTTGGTAATCCAGATTCCAATGTCAAAAATGTTGAAATTTTTGTCTATAAAAACAGTTGGCCCTCAAGGCCAGTCCGACCCATTTTTAAGGTCAAACGAGCCTTAAAGCGCATATACCCCCCATTTCTATGATTTTCATAAGCTATAGCACACCATTTTTTTGGTGATCAGGATTCTAATGTAAAAAATACCGAATGTTTTGTAGACGTCCATCATAAACTTGGCTATGCAGTCGGTTGGCCCTCACCGCCAGTATGATCCATTTTCAAGGTCAAAGGGGTTGCGAAGTGTGCATACCCCCATTTTTGATGATTTACATTTGCAATAGCACACTATTTTTTAACTTATCCGGATTTTCATTTAAAAAATGCCAAAAGTTTATGTGGCGGTCCTTCAAGACCTTGGCTATGCAGTCGATTGTCCCTCAGGACAGTTCGACCCATTTTTCAAGTCAAACAAGCCCAAAGTGTGTATACCCCATATTTCGACGATTCTTGTGTGCTATAACACATATTTTTGTGATCCGGATTCCAACATCCAAAATACAAATATTTTATGCTGACGTCAGTCAAGACCATGGCTATGCAGTCGGTTGGCCCTCATGGCAAGTCCGATCCGTTTTAAAGGTCAAACGTGTTCCAAAGAACGCATACCACTCATTTAGACTATTTTAATGTGCCATAGCACACAATTTTTTTGGCGATTCAGATTCCGACATCAAAAATGCTGAAAGTCTTTGTGGACGTCCATAAAGGCCTTTTCTATGCATTAATTGGCCCTCACTGCCACTACGACCCGTTTTAAAGGTAAAAGGAGTTCCAAAGCGCTTATGCCATTAATTTTAATGATTTTCGTGTGCTATAGCACATTATTTTTTTGAAGATTTGGATCCAATATAAAAATGTATAAAATATTTGTTGAAGTCTGTCAAGACCTTTGCTACAAAACCTGTTGGACATTAGGATAGTCCTAACCATTTTCAAGGTCAAACGAGCCGCGAAGCCCGCATAACCCCCATTTCTATTATTTTCGTGTACTACAGCACACCAATTATTGGTGATCCAGATTTTGATGTCAAAAATGCCAACAAAATTTTTGAACGTCCGTCATAACCTTTGCTATACATTAAATTTTCCCTCAAGGCCATTCGACCAAATTTTAATATCAAACGAGCTCCGAAGCGAGAATACCTTCCATTTTGATGATTTTCGTGTTCTATAGCACAACATTTTTGTGGTGATCAAGATTTCGACATAAAAAATACCAAAATTTTTTGTGGACGTATCTCAAGATCTTGTCCATGCATCCTATTGTCCCTCACGGCCAATCCAACCCATTTCATGGTCAAACGATCCCCGAAGCTTGCCTGCCCCTCATTTCTACGATTTTCGTGTGCTATTGCACACCATTTTTTTGGTGACTGGAATAAGGAACCAAAATTGCCAAAAAAATTTGTGGACGTACGTCAAGACCTTGGATTTGCAGCTTCTGGCCTTCAAGTACAGTCCAACGAATTTTCAAGGTCAAACGAGCCCCGAAGAACGCATGCCCCCCATTTTGAAGATTTTCGTGTGCTATAGAACATCATTTTTTTGGTTATTCGAATTTCTACGTCAAAAATACCAAATTTTTTTGTAAACGTCTGTGAAGACCTGGTTTGTCCATCTGTTTCTCCCTCAAGACCAGTAGAACCCATTTTTGATGTCAAATGAGCCCCGAAGCGAGCATACTCCCCATTTCGGTGATTTTTGTGTGCTATAGCACACTATTTTTTTGGTGATCCAGATTCCGCCATAAAAAATGTCAAACTTTTTTCTGGAGGTCCGTCATGAATCTTTGATATCCACCCGGTTGCCCTTCATGGACGATCCGGCTAATTTTATAGGTCAAACGAGCCACGAAGAGCGCATACCTCCCATTTTGATGATTTTCCTGTGCTATAGCACACCATGTTTTCTTGATCAAGATTCTGACGTCAAAAATGCTGAATGTCTTTGTGGACGTCCATAAAGGCCTTTTCTATGCATTAATTGGCCCTCACTGCCACTACGACCCGTTTTAAAGGTAAAAGGAGTTCCAAAGCGCTTATGCCATTAATTTTAATGATTTTCGTGTGCTATAGCACATTATTTTTTTGAAGATTTGGATCCAATATAAAAATGTATAAAATATTTGTTGAAGTCTGTCAAGACCTTTGCTACAAAACCTGTTGGACATTAGGATAGTCCTAACCATTTTCAAGGTCAAACGAGCCGCGAAGCCCGCATAACCCCCATTTCTATTATTTTCGTGTACTACAGCACACCAATTATTTGGTGATCCAGATTTTGATGTCAAAAATGCCAACAAAATTTTTGAACGTCCGTCATAACCTTTGCTATGCATAAATTTTCCCTCAAGGCCATTCCGACCAAATTTTAATATCAAACGAGCTCCGAAGCGAGAATACCTTCCATTTTGATGATTTTCGTGTTCTATAGCACAACATTTTTGTGGTGATCAAGATTTCGACATAAAAAATACCAAAATTTTTTGTGGACGTATCTCAAGATCTTGTCCATGCATCCTATTGTCCCTCACGGCCAATCCAACCCATTTCATGGTCAAACGATCCCCGAAGCTTGCCTGCCCCTCATTTCTACGATTTTCGTGTGCTATTGCACACCATTTTTCGGTGACTGGAATAAGGAACCAAAATTGCCAAAAAAATTTGTGGACGTACGTCAAGACCTTGGATTTGCAGCTTCTTGGCCTTCAAGTACAGTCCAATGAATTTTCAAGGTCAAACGAGCCCCGAAGAACGCATGCCCCCCATTTTGAAGATTTTCGTGTGCTATAGAACATCATTTTTTTGGTTATTCGAATTTCTACGTCAAAAATACCAAATTTTTTTGTAAACGTCTGTGAAGACCTGGTTTGTCCATCTGTTTCTCCCTCAAGACCAGTAGAACCCATTTTTGATGTCAAATGAGCCCCGAAGCGAGCATACTCCCCATTTCGGTGATTTTTGTGTGCTATAGCACACTATTTTTTGGTGATCCAGATTCCGCCATAAAAAATGTCAAACTTTTTTCTGGAGGTCCGTCATGAATCTTTGATATCCACCCGGTTGCCCTTCATGGACGATCCGGCTAATTTTATAGGTCAAACGAGCCACGAAGAGCGCATACCTCCCATTTTGATGATTTTCCTGTGCTATAGCACACCATGTTTTCTTGATCAAGATTCTGACGTCAAAAATGCTGAATATTTTTGTTGATGTCCGTCAAGACCTTGGACATGCAGTCGGTTCTTCCACACGGACAGTTCGAACCATTTTCAAGGTCAAACGAGCCCCAAAGCGCGCATACCTCTATTTCGACGATTTTCTAGTGTTATAGCACACCATTTTTTTTGTAATTCGAATTCTGACGTGCAAACTGCGAAATTTTTTGTTTATGTCCATCAAGACCTTGGTTATGCAGCCAGTTTTCCCTTACAGCCAGTCCTACCAATTTTAAGGTCAAACGAGCCCCAATGCGCGCACATTTCTACTATTTTCGTGTGCTATAACACACCTATTTTTGGTGATTCGAATTTCGACATAAAAAATGCCAAATTTTTTTGGGTACATTTGTCAAGACCTTGTCATTGCAGCTGGATTTCCTTCACGGACAGTCCAATCAATTTTTAATGTCAAACAAGCTCTGAAGTTTGCATACCCCCCATTTTGATGATTTTCGTGTGCTGTAACACACCATTTTTATCGTGATGTAGATTACGATGTAAAACATGCAAAAGTTTTTTTGGAAATCCATAAAAACTTTGTCACTGCAACATGTTATCCCCCATAGAAATTCCAACCTATTTATGAGGTCAAATGATCCCTGAAGCGCACATACCCCCTATTTTGACAATATTCGTACGGTATAGCACACCATTTTTTTTGGTGATCCGGACTCCTGCCTCAAAAATGTGAATTTGTGGAAGTTCAACAAGACCTTGTCAATGCAGTTGATTGGCCTTCAAAGACAGTCCGACCCGTTTTAAAGGTCAAATGAGCTCCAATGCGCAAATGCCCCCTATTTCGACAATTTTCTTGTGGTATAACACACCATTTTGTTGGTGATCCGAATTTCAACATTAAAAATGCCAAAAAAATTATGGACGTCCATCCACACCTTGGGTATCCATCCGGTTTTTGCACATGGACAATCCTACAAATTTTAAAGGTAAAACGATCCTTGAATCGCGCATAACCCTCATTTTGATGATTAGCGTTTAGCACACCAATTATTTTAGTTATTCGTATTTCCACATAGAAAATTCTGAATTTTTTTATGGACCTCCGCGACCTTGGCTATGCATCTAGTTGTCCCTCATGATTATTGCAATCCATTTTCATGGTCAAACGAGCCCCGAAGGGCGCATACCCCCTATTCGATGATTTTCGTGCACTAAAGCACACAATTTTTTTGGTGATACGGATTACGACGTCAAAAATGCTAAAAAAATTTGTCTTACGTCCTTCAATACTTTGACCATGCAACTAATTGGCCCTCAGGACCATTGCAACTCATTTTAAAGGTCAAAAGAGCCCCGAAGCGCTGATGCCCCTCATTTCTACAATTTTTCGTGTTCTATAGCACAACATTTTTTTGGTTATCCAGATTTCGATATCAAAAATGCTAAAGATTTTTGTGGACGTCCATCAAAACCTTGGAGTTGCAGCCAGTTGGCCCAAACAGCCAGTCCAATTTATTTTTAAAGGTCAAACAAGCCCTGAAGCACACATGCCCTTTATTTCGACAATTTTTTTGTGCTATAGCACACCATATATTTGGTGATTCATATTTCGATGTCAAAAATGCCAAATTTTTTGTGGACATCCGTCAAGACCTTGGCTTTGCTGCTTATTAGCTCTCACATACAGTCCGACCCATTTTTAAGATCAAACGATCCCTGAATCGAGCATACCCGCCCATTTAAAATAAAACTATGTGTTATAGCACACATATTTTTTGGTGTTCGAAATTCAATCGGCAAAATGCCAAAATTTATGTGGTCATCCGTCATGACCATGGCTATGCATCTGGTTGGTCCTCACGACCAATTCGACCCATTTTCAAGACTAAAAGATCCCCGAAGCACTCATACCCCCGTTACGATAATTTTTATGTGCTATAGCACACATATTTTTTGGTGATCCAAATTACGCAACCAAAATGCCGAAATGTTTGATGGACGTCCGTCAAGACCTTATCTATGCAGCAAGTTGTCCCTCACAGCCAGTCCGACCAATTTTCAAGGACAAACAAGCGCCAAAGAGTGTTTACCCCCCATTTCAATGATTTTCAGGCGCTATAGCACACCATTTTTCTAGTTATCCAGATTTTGACGTCAAAAAAGCCAAAATTTTTTATGGACATCCTTCAAGAACTTTGATTTACAGATGGTTGTCCATCACACACAGTCCTACACATTTTTAAGTTTAAAAGAGCCCAAAAGCGAGCACACCTCACAATTTCGATGGTTTTTATGTACTATAGCACACAATTTTTTTGGTGATCCGTATACCAGCACAAAAATGCCAAAATTTTTTGTGGACTTCCGTCAAGACCTTGGCTATGCATCCTATTGATCTTTAGTCTGACCAATTTTCACGGTCAAACGAGCAAGAAGCGCACTACCCCCCCATTTAGACGATTTTGGTGTGCTATAGCACACCAAATCTTTGGTGATCGGGATTCTAACATAAAAAATGTCGAAATTTGTTGTGGACGTCCATCATGACCACTTGTATGCAGCATTTTGGCCCTCACGTCCATTCTGATCCATTTTCAAGTTCAAATATGTCTTGAGGCACGCCTACACCTTTCGATGATTTTCGTGTGCTATAACACACCATTTTTTTGGTGATCCGAATTTTTACGTCAAAACGATGAAATATTTTATGGATGTCTGTTCAGACCTTGGCTATGCAGCCAATTATCCCTCATAGCCAGTTCGGCCAATTTTCAAGGTCAGAAGATCCTCAAAGTGTTCATACCCCCCATTTCAATGATTTTTGTGTGCGCGCATAAGTTTTTCAATGATCCAAATTTCAACGTAAAAAATGCCAAAATTTTTTGAGGATGTCTTTTGAGACCTTGTCTATGCAGCCGGTTGGCCCTCACAGCCAGTCTGACCAATTTTCAAGTCAAACAAGCCTCGAAGCGAGCATACCCCTCATTTCGATGATTTTTGTGTGTTATAGCTCAACATTTTTTTGGTGATCCGAATTTCAACGTAAAAAACACCGAAATTTTTTTGAAGTTGTATCAAGACCTTGGTTTGAAGTTGGTTGGCTCTCACAGCCAGTACGACCTATTTTTATTGTCAAACAAGCCTCGAAGAGCGCATACCCCCCCCATTTTGACGAGTTTTGTGCGTTATACCACACTAATTTTTTGTTGATCCGGTATCTGCCGGCAATATCTCAAAACTTTTTAGTGGACATCCGTCAATATCTCGACAAGCATTCCGTTGTCCCTCATGGCCTGTCAAACCAATTTTTAAGGTCAAACGAGCCCTAAAGCGCGCATTCTCCTATTTCGATGATTTGAGTGTGTAATAGCACACCATTTTTTGGTTATTTGAATTCCGATGTCCAAAATGCAAATCTTTTTGTGGATGTTCGTCAATACCTTGGCTATGCAGCGGGTTTTCCCTCACGGCCAGTACGACTTATTTCCAAAGCCAAACGAGCTCGATGCACGCATGTCCCTCATTTGTACGATTTTGTGTGCTATAGACCACTATTTTTTGGTGATCCAGATGTTAACATAAAAAATGCCGAATGTTTTTGTAGACATTTTTCAAGATCTTGTCTATGCATCTGGTTGTTCCTCACGGCCAGTCCAACCGATTTTAAAGATCAAACAAGCACCGAAGCCCATATACCCCCCCCCTATTTTGACAATTTTCGTGTATAGCAAACCATTTTCTTAGTGATCCAGAATTCATCATCAAAAATTCTGAAATTTTTTGTGGACGTTTTTCAAGACCTTGTTTTTCACATCTGGTTGTCCCTCACGTCCATTCTGACTCATTTTTAATTTCAAACGATCTACAAAGCTAGTATACCCCCCATTTCGATGATTTTGGTGTTCTATTGCACACCATTTTTCGGTAATCTGGATTATGTCATCAAAAATGCCAAATTTTTTTGTGGACGTCAGTCAAGACGTTTGCTATGAAGATGATTGTCCCTCACGGCAAGTCCGTCCAATTTTCAAGGTCAAATGATCCCTAAAGTGTAGATACTCCCTATTTCAACAATTTTCATGTTCTATATAGCACACCATTTTTATCGTGATGCAGATTAAAATGTCAAAAAAGACACAAAATTTTGTAGACGCCCATGAAGACATTGTCTATGCAGCTGCTTGTCCCTCATGGAAAGTCCTACCCATTTTCAAGGTCAAACTAGCCCTGAAGAGCATATACCACCATTTCGATGACTTTCATATGTTATAGCACAATATTTTTTTGGTGATCAAGATTCTGACGTCCAAATTGCAAATTTTTTTGTGGACATTCTACAAGACCTTGGCTGTGCAGGTTGTTGGCCCTCATGGTCAGTCTTACCCGCATTCAAGGTCTAATGATCCTCGAAGCGTGCATGCCCCAAATTTCGATGATTTTCGTATGCTATACCTCATGATTTTGTTGGTGATCCGGATTAGGATGTCAAAAATACTGAAATTTTATTTGGACATACTTCAAGACCTTATCTATGCATTCTGTTGGCCCTCTCATCCAGTTTTACCCATTTTCAAGGTCAAACTAGCCCCGAATCACGCATACCCCCCATTTCGATTAATAGAGCGATATAGCACACCCATTTTTTGGTGATCCGGATTTCAATGTCAAAAATGCTGAATGTTTTTAGGACGTCTATCATGACCCTTGCTATGCATCTTGTTGGTCTTCACAGCCATTCCAACCCATTTTTAAAGACAAACTATCCCAGAAACATTTATACCCCCTGTTTGACAAACCTCCGTCTAGACCTTGGTCATGCTACCTATTGGCCATCAGGGCCATTTAAACCAATGTTTAGTAACACATTGAAAATGCATGAGGAATCTTAGAGCCTAACACAGGCGCCATGGGGTCAAACCACTATTTTAAGACCTATTTTAATGAATATAGGTCATTTAGGAAATTTAGGAACCAAATTGTCCAAGAACGTTCAGGATGTTTAGAAACTAGTTCAAAGGGGGTACTAGCACATAGGAGGGAACACAACCTAGACAGTGTGCAATCATGATAAACCATCAACGGATCATGTGTTGATCGATGGTATGTCGATGCCTACAATCGTCCCAAACCTAGCCATATTTATGAAGCCTCCGCTTGCACCAGTCTTTGTCCAAGACGACGGTTTTGTAGGACGGAGGAGGGACCAACCATCGACGGGGTTCCATCTATGAGGGTCCAAGTTCCTGCACATTTTTATTTTATTTTATTTTAAATAATTAAGGGATTTAGGGATTATTTAGGGAATAAATGAAGATTGATTAACTAACTTAACCCCCCATATAAAGAACCCAACCCTCATTAATCTAAACACAACTCACAAAACAAACTCTCTTTCTTCTCTCTTTTTTCTTTCTCTAATGGAAACCACCATTGAAGATTAGGAAGGAAAGGGGGTTTGGGGGATGTAAAGGGACGAATTCACCACCAAATCTTCATAAAAAATTAAGGTATGGGATCTAATTCACCTTTGAGACTCTTTCCTCAAAGGGTTCCTTCAAAATGGATTTCAAAAGTTTAGTTTTCATGTGGGTTTCATCCAATTACGAAATTGATGTTGTGAATTGAGTTGTTTATGGTTTTTTTAGGATATAATGGATATATTAACATGTATTTTAACTAGATTATGATCAATTGTGATGGTTTGATTTAATTTGAAAATTATGATCCTTAACCTCTAACCCTAGGTTTGATCTTGATGTAAATTGGGTTGTGATTGATTAAATTGTCTTGATTTAGGGTTAAATCACTATTAGATGATGTATTTACACCAATATTAACTAATTGGAATTAAGTGTTGTCTTTCATGCTAATCGTTAGAAGTGATCTAGGTTATGGAAATTGGCCAAAGAAATCTTCTTTTAAGCATTGATTTGGAATAGGATTATAGTGTAGTTACTCTTCTAGTATTGTTATCATGTTTATTATTGAATAATGACTTTGAACATCTAAATTGGATTGAATTGAGTTTTTTGTTAAGTCCTAAATGATAAACCATGAACGAGACTGGGTAAGGCTTGTAATCTCCATCTTTACTTCCAATTGTGAATTATTGTGGTTAAGTCATGATGTTATATTGAAGTATGCCTTATATTATGATGATATGCAGGTATTATGTTGAATTGAAATATCTTGACTATGTTGTGAGGTTGATTATGGTGTATGTGATATAAGGATAGTGATAACTATAAGTGTGCCTTGATATGCTATAGAATGCTAATGTGAACCTCACTCATATGAATTGTGATTAAAGAACTATACTCATGCAATTCTTATTGAGATATTAATGATGATTATTATACAAGGGGTAGACCATATGACCTAAAATAAGCTATGATTGATAATTAAAGGCTTAAAGTCATTTCAATAATGGGACTTAACTTAGTACTACATAAACTTGACAATGGGAGGTGATGACTTCCCAAAGAGGAAGATTCGTCCTATAGTTCTATATGAGATGTTTACTTCTCAAAGAGGAATACTCATCGAATTAATTCCAATGAGACGAGGCCCCAACCACTAAGTGGTATCAAAAGGGAATATACTATCGCTTAGTTCTTGAACTATGTTTCCCCCATAGGAAGACTAGTTGGTGGATCCACCTAGAAAGGTACGTTTTTGTTTTTTTTTACTTTGGCCGGTACACCTCCTTTCATTGTTGTAAGGTTTTACAACACCGGATTCCACACTTAGCTCTTGTGGTTTTATGTAGGATAAGCCAAGTGTTCCCTAAATTAACATAATGTAATTAAGTATACACTAACTAAGGTGACTTGAGAGGTTTAATTTAGCGTAGTTGGGGTATGGGACTCTACTGATGTCTTGCACTAGTTGACCTTGATGGAAGCTTTGGGAAGTTGATATTGTGTATGCATATGATAGTGATGTATATGATGATAACATGTCGATGCTACAATAAAAATGAAATTATGTGATGATGATTATCCTCTTGAATATGTAACTGGGTTATACTATTAAAGTATGATGTTAGGTGTCCTTAAAGATTATGTTATGTGAAGTTGGACATTGGTTATGGTTTCTTGTTGGAGTTACTTTATTGACTAAGGTTATGGGGCTTTACTTTGGCATTGCACTTGTTGACTTGGTAAGGATTTATAAGTAGTTTTCTTGCATATTATGATATAATTGACTCCTAGCAATGCTTGTGATGTTATTCCTTGATGATAGGGTTATTGGTAAATCATGGGTTCAAGTATATTGGGATGCATATTACTTGTTTAAGTTAGTAAGAATGTTTGGTTAGTTGGTATGACTTGCTTGTTTATGCATGAGACATCTTAAAGGGCAAAATGTCATGTTTTGACTAAATATCCCTTTTTAGCATATTTTGCTATTTTATTTGCATATGGTCTTATATTTAATGCATGTGGAGTACTAACCCCATTTTCTTCCTTTTCCCAAACATTTTTGGTTCCAGTCGTTGAAGGCTTATTTGAGACGACTTGAACAAGGCTTGGATATTCTCTATCATCCAAGTGGGCAGGTCCTCACTTTCCGAGGGCGATGCCAATATCTTGCTTAGGAAGTTACTTTGTTTTCTAAGACTTCTATGTTCATTGCACTTTCATTTGTGTGCAAATTTTATAAGACTATATGTGGTTTCTTTACCCTTGATGTAGGGATATGATCGAATTGTTATGATCGTTTAAATTATATGAGATGAGATTATCTTTGAGACTATATTCAATCTTATATATATGTATGTGCAATAAAAGTAGAAGGCTATGTAACCTTCCTATACGAATGGTTTATGTATACTCGATAATACTATATTATGTGTATGTAAAGGTCTATGTTAACCTCCAAGAATATGTAATGAATTTTTTTAATTTTTTCCGCACTTTAAACCCACGAGTGTAATAACATGAGACGAAGAGGGTAGTCTTAGTCCTTAAAGAGAACGACGACGCTGGTTACATCTAGGAGGTAAAACCGGATGTGATAAACTTAGTATCAGTGCATGAGGTTGAATATCATTGAGTTATGTCTCTCTTTATACCACATATATGTAAGTTTGTGTTCATAATTGTAAAGCACGCCACACTTATGAATAGGAACCTATGTGATGATTAGGAATCACTCTCTTTTTTGGAAATCCTATATCGTGCCATTAAAGTATACTTTTGGTGTGATTTTTCATCTAATCCTATTGTTGTGCTTATAGGAAGATTGAACACTCGTAGGAATGCATCTCGAAGGGTTCAAGAGGAAATTGCCAATGCCGGTGCTCCTCCCCGTGGCAAAATTTCATACGCTCAAATTTACTTCTTGAAAAGAAGTATAAGCGGTCGAATCAAGTAAAGATACCAACTATGAGGTTGGGGTCGATCCCACGAGGAAAGTTATTTAAACTTAAATTTAACCTACTATTACTTCAATTTAGTAAAGTCCTTTCCGTAAACAAAAAACAAAAAAGGGTGTTTTAAATAACATATGTAATTAGATACTTCTAAGTAAGTAAGTTACAAGTTCAAAGATTTGATTTTTATCAAGTAATGAGAGTAACTAGGGCTTAAATGTTCCGCACAAGTTTATAACTCAATAATTCTAACTATAACAATCCTTTCCTACTATCTGGCATGCAATGTGGTAAGTAATGTATCCCTAATTCCTTGGTCCAGCATCTAGGGAATTTCACTCCACATCTTGGTCCAGCTACGTGTGTATGCTTTACTAAACCTTACTTGTACCTCATATTAAGCATCATAATCGATGTTTGCCTTAGTTGTTACTTCGCACCAACCGACACTAGCCTATTAGATGATGTATACTAAATCTACGTTGATAATTCTTTTCTTATTATCTACCTTCTTGGTCCGGCAAGTAGAAACTAGGTGAGTTCTACTATGTGCACTCGTTAAAAAGACTTCAAAACGAAAGAATTATCAATACATGCAAGACACTATTCGAGAATTCTTATTTTAGCTAGGTTTTACCTTGTTATTTAGGCATGGTTCCCACAACCCTAGTTATGGTGTTTAGTTACCCATGTTAATAATCACACAATTCATATTATTTAGATAATAATTCATGCACTTACTTTGATGAGATTGAAGAAAATCCTAAAAATTACTCGAATAAATCAAAAACTTGCAACAAACGATTCCAGAAAATAAATTTCCCCAAAATACCTAAATTCAACACATAGAACAATAAAAATAAAAAACTATCCAAGAGTCAAACCCCAAAAACGAGGTTTTTACAAGAATTTATAATAGACAAGTTCTAACATAAAAGGGAAATCTATTTAAGGAAAATCTGCCCAAAAAACGCGTCTGAGAAGACTACTATCATGACGGACCGTCGAGGCCCTCCATCGTTCCATACTTAACTTCTTTTTCTGCTGCTTTCTTCACAGACTTTCTGTTACAATCAATGGATGTGGATGATGGTCCGTTCCATACACGAGGGTCCTTCGATTGCTTCTGTTCCTCCATTCTTTAGAATATTTTGATGATGGGTACTGGAGATTTTTTCTGTTAAAATTGACGAATATGAAGGACGGTACGTCGTGGATAGGATGGTCTGTCGAGAGCCACCGTAGCTCCAAACTTATTCAGAATTCCCCAACTTCCTTTAACATCCTTTGTGTGTGTATGACGGGTGCCACCTACGGGCCGTCAAGGTCACGACGGACCGTCGATGGATCCGTAAGTTGTCACTATTGCAATTTTCAGCATAATTCTCCCATGTTCTTTTTCTGGACAAATTTTCTGTAAACAAAGAGAAAACTCCATTAAAAACAATACAAAAAGGCCTTAGACACACACTAAACTTAAGGAAAAGGCATTGAAAGTACCCTGAAACTATAGTACATCAACACCCTCAACTTAAATTCGTTGTTTGTCCCCAACCGACGTATTATGACTCACCACAAAATTTTTGTACAAGTGTATCCTTATTTTATCTTTTTGCAATAATGTGGCTATCAATCCCGATTATTTTCAAATTTATTTATGCATGCTAGCACTATTCTGTCTGATCATGTGGATGAGACCATGACACGGACTCATCACACACCGACACCTATCCTCTTTGACCTCTCACCAAGGTGCTAATTTTTTGGTATTGCAACTACTGTCCTCATTTCAAAACAACATCCTCCTTTTTCACACAATGATTTAAGTTTGAGTATAACGTTTATTTTGCAACACTCGCTCTCAGAAAAACTTCACACCTTATTTTTACTTATTTCGATAGGCTTGACCTTATTTTCATTGCTTTAAAATTCACCATATTGATCTTTTATGATGACAATAGGACTTTATTAGCTTGTAACATAGGCTCAGGGTCAGGTGTGGTACATTTGGATGTACTTTAACGAATTATTTCCCTCGTTGACATAACGACTAAGCGTCCTACCTTTTCAACATTTTATTCCTCTCTATTTCTTAATTTTCTTGTATTCTTTCAACTTGCTATTCTCCCTTCTTTCTTATTTTGTGTAAGTGATTATTTTATTTTTTTGCTTGTATTTTTAAATTTTCAAATATCATTTTTTTACTTTTCTTTAAACTTTTCTTGAGTCACTTTTCTTTCTTTCTCTCTCTCTCTTTGTTCTTTCAATTCCACTTTCCAGACCATTTCTAGTAATAGCCACCCTCAACTAATGGATTTTCCATGAGTCAAGGTACACAATACCCAAAGTTGGGTCAGGCCCATGACACGTTTATTCTCTGCATTAGCCACCCTCAAATTATGATTTTGAGATAAGCTGAGGTGGATATGTCAAAGTAGGGACCAGGGTCAACACATTGTTCCCAGAAAAGATTAGTTGGGGTGAAAAAAAAAGTATATGTTAAGACCAAATCATTTGGATCAAGAAGGGATTAATTTCATTCTGTTTTCTTTTATTTAGGCTAAAGATTGGCTTTATTGAACAAGGTCCTATGATCTTTTCCTAATTGTCTATTACGACTTATTTATAGCAAGACAAACCAGGCAAGACCTAGCTCAGTACCAATGGTGGCATATTCAATAATTTTCACACTCACTTGACATCTCATTACTCTACCAAACTATCAGAAACCTAGTTCGAATTTTAGATTTTAGGGTCATACAATGGTGTATTTTATGTCATGCTTCAGAGTCTGTTTCTATACTATGTACAAAAGATTCCAACATGCCGGTTCAACAATAAAAATAACCAGTCTCATGGGGAAAAAGAACACAAGCAAGAAAACCCCAAGAGAAGATCGTGAGTCGGACTACTCAGACTTTACCCTAGCACTCACTTTCCATTCAACCCACCCCCAACAAAAAGACATGAAGTTTTCCCCAATGTATCAAAGTATATAAAATAGGGTGGTACGTCAAGCAAACCTGAGGCTCAAAGCGCCGGCTATCAAATAGCTGGCGGGTCCGGTGGCCCGAACCCGCTCCCTCTATAGTCGAGACACCGTAAGTAGTGTCCTCAGCAACAACATCACCATCTGTAGTGCTCCTCTCCTCAAAAAATGTGGAGCTAGACGCCCCAGCAGCCAACTCTATAGCCCTCAACTAGCGGGCCTCCTCATCAATAAGAGAGGCTTTCCTCCCACCCTCTAACTTATGGCGCTCCTTTTCCGCTCCCTAGCATCCTCTTCATCTCTAACGTTGTTCCTCTTTCCATGATCTCGTGGGGAAGGTGGTGTCAATGTGGAAGTGGAGAACAAGGCCGCCAACATTGTGTCTTTAGCGGGCTCTGCAGAAGAGGCCTCAGACTCAAGAACCCGAGCCTCTAGTATAATATCTAAGTCTACTCCAAGACTCCCCACAGTAGCATAGAGAGCCGTCACATCCACTATACGGGAAGGGCGGGCAAGAACCCTCAGCTCAAAAGCGTCCAAGCGCGGGTGGACCTCTATGACCTTCTGATTAGTGTGTTGGACCATCTTCCTCTCTAAGAGATCCTCTTCCTCAACAATAGACCTCTGCATCCAAGGCTGGATGTGGTGCAGAAGTGTGTCCATTTGGGCCTCATGTTTCTGGACCCTAGCAAGCGGGACCAAAGTAGCAGAATGGGTCGAGTGGAAGGAGCTCGTAGCGCTATTACCACCTGAGATAGACTATACCAGAGTGGTGTCGGTAGGTTAAGATGTTTGTCGGGTTAGCCACTTGGGCTTTCTCTACCATTGCATCTAGGTTCTCACCAAGTGGCTACACCTTCAGACGGGGCCCTCTGTGGGGAGCCAACTCATTGACCTCATCCCGAACGACACCAATATCTACTATGCCAAGCGAGGTCTTGAGAACATCAATGTGCTACACGGGCACTCCTGCTAACTTGCACAAAGGAAAAATCATGCATGGGAAAGGGTAAGTAGTAGTAGCCTTAAAAATCCTCTCATGCATCACCACTTATAGTAGCCATGCGAAGTCCACCTCGAACCCCACAATCATCGCCGCCATCAATATTGCACGATCCCAAGTGACAATGTTGTTAGCTGCTGTAGGGGAATGGTAGTGTCGGACTAATAACCACAAAAAAATGGTTGGGAAGGTGAGGTTAGACTTCTTGATACTTCCCTTAGGCTCTAGATCCCAATAAAAAGCCTCACCATCGAAGAAAAGGTACTCTATAATCCACCGGTTGGTGGTCTCCCTAAACTCTGTCTAACGCTTGAATCGTCCATCATTAATCAACTTCCATCGATAGTCGAACTCGACGGGTATAGGTGTCCGGGTGGCGTCAACATCCGCGCCATAGAGAAACCTACGGATGGCTGGAAAGGAAATGTAAACCCACTTTCCGCGGACTCGGATGTAATCCAAAGGAGAATGTTTGGTGGGGGATGACCGCCTATCTAGATGAGATCGGAGATTCACCACATAAGAGGCGTAGAACAGTCGGACCATCTCCTCACTGTAGCAACCTACATCCCGAGCCGTCCACTCCACCTCAGGCCTGAAGAATATTTCATGAATAGCCGGCATGGTGGAGAGACTCCCCGTAAGAAACCTCCGCTCTACTGTCAGGGTCCGGGTAATAACCCCCTTGTCATTCGGCAGAATGGCATCAGTGTAGACTTGATATTGCCCCTCAACACACCACCAGTTAAGATGATAAGCTACCGGAGCATGGAAGCCAGTCCAGGGTACTGGACTAGAGTCAACACTATAAGCCTTATCAGACGAGGCAGACTGGGATGTGGTGGCAGGAGCAGAGGCCTCCTCAGATGCGCCGACCTCCTCAGAACCGAACACTTCCTTAGAACCGAAATCATCCTCAGAGCCATATGCTCCCTCAGACTGTGCATCAGACCCAAAAGGTGTACCGGTTAGTATGCGCTCCTCTTCAAAATGGGAGGTAGTGGCTCCGCAAGGAGCCACCTTATGGGAGTGGCTCTGGTGGTGCGTGCAGCATGGGTGGGAGTGAGACTGCCTGGTGGCATATATTGCGCATCATGCTCATCGTCTGATCCTGTGACCATTTGGGAGGACAGAGCGATGGACTTGGAACGCCCTCGTGAGTAGACGCGGTCTTGTTTTTGTACCATTAGTACCTGCAAAGAAAAGTAATTAGCACCAGTACATGCAATAGAAGAAAGAAACAAACTAGAAACAGAAATGGAATGGCTGTGCAGAAGTTGCAGCACTGCATGACGGACCCATAGACGGTCCATCGGAGGCACGACGGTCCATCATGGGGTTTCGTCGAGGAACACTTATTGAAATTTTGTATATCATCAGAAGCAAATGCTCTGATAGTGGAAATGATTATGTATTACAGACCATCGAAGGCATCACGGTCCGTGAAAGTGGTCCGTCGAGGGAAACTTTGCCTAACAATGAGAAATGGGGAGTGACGAACCCCCACGATGGTTCATCGAGGCGATTACTGTCCGTTGACGGGGTCTTGTACTGTCCTTTAGGGACAGAAATTAGTTCCCCAAACTTACTTATGCGGAGTATCCCTAACAACCCAAGATTCCTAAGGAACTACCCAGCATCGCATCCTCCCTAGGGCGAGAATTTTTTTGAGTTTTAGCATTCAATTTTCGACAGCTTATAAACCCTAGGTCAGAAATAGAATTAGGAAACACACGCCATTTTTTTAACAAAACACCCGTATTCCTTTTCAATATCAGTGTTCTACGGCAACTTAGGACTACAGGGGTGAGTTCTAGCATGCAAAAACGGTCAAAAAGTTGAGACCCACACAGTAAGACAACAAGTTTAATCAGATATAAAATATTAACAATAGTTAATTCACGGATCAGAAGAACATACCTGATAACTGGATTAGAGGAAGAAACATTAAGACACTGGTAGTTGAACACCATACAAACACCACGAACAATCGACCGACAATGGACTAAACAA
This sequence comes from Solanum peruvianum, assembly GCA_027705065.1. Classification (NCBI taxonomy): domain Eukaryota; kingdom Viridiplantae; phylum Streptophyta; class Magnoliopsida; order Solanales; family Solanaceae; genus Solanum; species Solanum peruvianum. The sequence goes on along the minus strand of JAKWJD010000890.1, from coordinate 171,236 downwards.
ACTAGGACAATTGGAAGAGAAAGGTATTGTTGGAATTTGGGGAAAATGTGGAAAGGGATTTAATGGTGATGACGTGGGGATAAATGGTAGGAAATGAGGACAGAAACGGTTATGAGGGGTTATGTGAAGAGGTGGGAACTTTAAAGGTTAAAAACTTTTAATAATTAGCCATACAGGTTGGGTCGGGTGGGTAGGTAAAGACGCAACGATTCCCCACCGACGGATCATAACAGGTTAGACGGTCCGTCATGGGGGTCCTTCGAGGGTGCCCTAACATGGAAAATTTTAAAGACATCCAGGGCATGATGGATCCCACCGGCGGTTCGTTGATGGTTCCGTCGATGGGTGTAGCAGACCAATTTTCAGAAGATTTCTTGTGATTTGATACCTGCACATTTAACACCCATTAAGATATTGTTTTTCTACTTTCTGGACACTTTTTGGACACGGACCCTAATCTATGTTCTAGCAAACACTTCTAAAGAAAAATAAAAGACATTCATACGTGACATAAGTAATAAAAGTAAAAACTAATGCAACTATGCCTACAAAATCATGAAAAACCTATACTTGTCTAGACGCTACATATTGGGTTGCCTCCCAATCAGCGTTTGATTTAACGTCATGGCACGACGGAGGACTCTTGATTACTTAGAATTCATGAAGATGGTATGACTCGATCATTTCCTTCGTTGTATCAGTACGCCCTAGATATATTTAAATTCGCTTCCCGTTCACCTTGAACCTCACACCCTCCTTGTTCTCCAACTCAACCGCACCATGAGGGAATAGTTTTGTGATCAGATAGGGACCGGTCCATTTGGACCTGAGTTTGCCCGGAAACAAACGCAACCTAGAATTGAACAAAAGCACCAAATCCCCAACCAAAAAATTGTGCTTCTCAATCTTTTGGCTATGGTACTTGTTTATCTTTTCTTTTTAGTGGGTTGAACTTTCATATGCCTTCAAGAGAATTTCAGCAAGCTAATTCAACCCGTTTAACCTCTGTTCTGCAGCAGCATTCCAATCCATTTTCAACTTCTTCATTGCCCACATGGCCTTATGCTCTAATTCAACCGTTATGTAACAAGCCTTCCCATATACAAGTTGGTATGAAGACATACCTATGGGAGTCTTGTTGCTGTCCGGTAGGCCCAAAGAGCCTCATCAAACCTCCTTGACCAATCCGTTCTACTAGCATTCACCGTTTTTGCCAAAATTTGCTTAATCTCTCTATTTGACACCTCAACTTGCCCACTAGTTTGAGGATGGTAACGAGTAGCCACATTATGGCAAAACTCCATAATTTCCCAATAATCCCTTAAACAGCTTGTTGCAAAAGTGGGATCCCCCATCACTGATAATACCCCTTGGGGTGCCAAATTTAGAAAATATGTTCTTTTTCAAGAACGCGGTTACACTCTTCCCTTAATTATTCGCAAGTGTGATAAATTCCAATCATTTAGACACATAATTGTCTGCCACAAGAATATACTTCATCCCATGAGAATTCAAAAAACGGCCCATAAAGTAAATGCCCCACACATCAAACAACTCAATCACAAGAATGGAATTTAGAGGGACCTCTTGCTTCGTGAAATGCCACCATCTCTTTCGCATCTATCACATGCCTTGTCTAACTCATAAGCATCTTGGTCAATGATTTGCCAGTTGTAGACACATTGCAAGATCTTTTGAGCAGTCCGAATACCACTATGATGCCCACCTAAAGGCGAAGAATGGCATGCCTCCAAAACACTCAACATCTCAACTTCCGACACACAACGCCGAATAATCCCATCAGCATAACTCCTATATTAGTATGGATTATCCCAAAACGATTTTTTCACATCATGCATGAAATTTTTCATTAGATGAAACGACCAGTCCGGTGGGACGATATCATTTGCAAGATAATTTGCAAAACTGCGAACCATGGAATCAAGTAATGGGAGGCAGCTAATACATGCTTATCAAGGAAAGTATCATGAATCTCAGCCTTTTCACCCAACTCTCTCATTTCTTCATCTTCTAATCGGGATAAATGATCAACAACTTGATTTTCTGCCTTTTTCTATCTTTTACTTTAAAGTCGAATTCTTGCAATAGTAATACCCAACGAATCAACCTTTTTTTTTGCATCCTTCTTTGCCATCAAATATCTGAAAGCAGAATGATCAGTATGCACTATAACTCTAGCACCAAGAAAATAGGAGCAAAATTTCCCAAAAGCAAAGAATACTGCAAGGAACTCTTGTTCAATCACAATGTAACTCTTTTGGGCTGCCTTAAGGATTTACTAGCATAGTAAATGGGATTAAGGATTTTGTTCATTCTTTGTCCAAATACTACACCAAAAGCTACCCCACTAGTATCACACATCACCTCAAATGGCTTGCCACAATCCTGAGAAATGATGATCGGTGCACATATTTACTTTCCTTCAACTCACCAAATGCCTTAAGACAAGATTCATCAAAATGAAACTTACCCTCTTTCTAAATAAACATGCACAAAGGATGTGCAATCTTTGAAAAAATCCTTGATGAACCTCCGGTAAAAGCCTCCATGCCTAAGAAAACATCTCACACCTTTTACAGAGATAGGTGGCGGAAGTCTCTCTATCACCCCAACTTTAGCTCCATCAATCTCTATACCCTTCTTTGAAATGCGATAACCCAATACAATACCTTCGTCACCATGAAGTAACATTTTTCCCAATTTATCACAAGGTTGCAATCTTCACACCTCTTAAGAACCTCGGACAAATGACTCAAACACCGTTCAAAGGAGTCACAAACTACTGAAAAATAATTCATAAATGCCTCAATAGTGTCCTTCACCATATCGGAGAATATTGACATCATACATCTCTGAAATGTGGCTGGCTCATTACATAACCCAAACAACATTTTCTTGAATGCAAAGGTCCCATAAGGACAAGTAAATGTGGTTTTCTCTCTATTTTCCGGTGTTATATAAATCTGATTATAATCCGAATAGCCATCAAGAAAATAGTACCACCCCTTTCCTGCAAGTCTATCTAACATCTGATCTATGAAGGGCATAGGAAAATGGTCATTCTCGGTCCGCGCACTTAATTTCCGGTAATCCATACATACCCTCCATCAATTCAGTAGCCTCATCGGAACAAGATCATTTTTCTCATTAGGGACCATAGTCATTCCCCCTTTCATAGGTACACACTTAAAAGGGCATACCTAAATACTATCACTGATTGGATATATCACTCCAACATCCAACCACTTAATGATTTCTTTCTTCACCACCTCTTGCGTAGGTGGATTTAAACATCTTTGGTGCTCAATACTTGGTATATGATCGGGCATGAGTTGGATTTTATGTGAATAAATACCTGGAGGGATCCCAATAATATTTGCAATACTCCACCCAATAGTTCTTTTGAACCTTTTTAATACCTCCACCAAACTCTCAACTTAGTGCACATTCAAATCTGATGCAATACTTACCGTCAAATTGTCACCTTTTCCCAAGAATAAATACCTTAGATGAGGTGGTAGAGCCTTAAGTTCTACTTTTGGATCCTCCTCTATAGATGGTTTCATGGGTGGAGACTCGCGATGCTTCATATCTAACTCCGATTTCTTTGATTTAAACTGAACATTAGCTCGATCAAGTGCCTCAACTAATGACCCATACTCTTCAATGCAATCACTATCAAAATTCATGATCACTTTCGCTAGTGCTTCTACACCTAGACGCTCTTCTATTTGTACCTTAGATGACTTTTCAACCCAGTAAGATATGTAAGGTATCGATTGGATATCACCACTTTGCCTCATGGACCTACAAATGTTGAAAGTCACTTCTTCATTGTTCAACCGAAATTTCATCTGTCCTTTCTCCATATCAACCAAGGCTCTACCTGTAGTAAGGAATGGCCTCCCTATAATAATAGGTACCTCAAAATCAACCTCACAATCCAGAATCACAAAATCGGCCAGAAATATGAATGACACCAGCTTTACTAACACATCATAGAGTATCCCAAATGGACTCTTTACCATTTGATCGGCTATCAGTAGCCGCATTGCAGTAGGCTTTAGGTCACTAAAACCCAAGTTCTTATAAATAGACAAAGGCATGAGATTTATGCTTGCCCCAAGGTCACATAATGCTTTTGCAAAGTGTAACAACCCGATTGTACATGGAATAGTGAAGTCACCCGGATCTTCTTTTTTTCGCACTAGAGACCTCATAGCAATAGCACTACAATGCTCTATTCTATCATCATCCTTAAAACAAACCGATCTTTTCTTTATAACCATATCGTTCATGAACTTGGCATAACCGTGAATATGTTCAAGAGCTTCAATCAATAGGACATTGATGTAAATATATTTCAACATTGTAATAAAACGCTGGTATTTACCATCCTTTATATTTTTCAATAACCTCTGTGGAAATTGAGGTGGTGGTATAGGCATGGGCGTAACCTTTTGGGGTACCTCAACTTCTTTCACTGTTTTTTCTCCCAAATTACCACTAACCTCCACTACCTCATCATCACCTCTTATCATATTTTCCACACCAGACGACATTGATGGATCAATGGTTTTCTTACAACCTCTAGTTGTGATTGCCATACAATGTCCATCATTTTTCAGATTTGGGACAGTGTTGCTAGGAAGAGTGCCTAGTTGGCATAGTTTCACAGTCGATGACAATTGGGCCATTTTCAACTCAAGATGCTTGATCGAGATTTCATGTGCATCACTTTTTTGCCCAAAACTCGCTAAGTCACTGTTCAACTCTTTACTGTGCTCATCACTAGCATCGAACCTCCTCATCATTTTCTACAGCATATCCTCAACTTGCAACCATCTACCTCCACCGTACCGAGGTGCAACTTCACAATTTTGAGGTTGAAGATAGGGTCGAGTCCTATCATTTCTGTTACCATAGTTACCCCGGTTGAAGTTGTTGTCACGGTTATAATTCCCATCTCGGTTATAATGACTCTCTTGGTTGTAATTACCATAGTTCGGTAGAAAACCCCCCGTATGCTCATTTACCGCATAAGATTCCTCCTCAGAGTAATGCTCATCAGTCGGTGGTGGGGGCTTAAACAAGTAGTTCACCGCATTTACCTTTTCTGCACCCTAGTGATGTGTTTCAACACCAACCCAATATCAGTTCTTATTTTAGCCATTTCTTCACGAATCTCATCTATGGCTAGGTTATGTGCTGATTGCACTGCAAAAGTGTTTCTCCCAGTATCTGAGTTCCTAGTTCTCCAAGCTTTATTATTTTGACAGATTTTCTCCAACTTCTCAGCAATCTCAAGATGAGGACACTCCCCATAAGAACCACCAGCTATCTTATCCAGTACTTCTTTATTATTATCATGTTGTCCCCGATAGAATTACTCTTTCAGTAACTCATCATCACTGCGGTGATTGGGGATACTACTCATGAACGAAGTGAACCTGTCCCAAGAACTACTGATTGATTCTCGCGGTAGTGCCACAAAATTGTTCACCCTATCTTTATGGTTTAACTTCTTAGACATCGGGTAGTTACGTGCTAAGAAAACATCCCTCAATCGATTCCAAGTGTAGATTGAGTTATAGGGGAGCTCGATAAACCAAATAGCGACCTCTCCCATCAGTTAGAGAGGAAACACTCTCAACCCTATTACATCAATATTCAAATCAGGCCTCCCTACACAAATCTTGGAGATGTGAGAATGGGATCCTTATAAGGTAGCCCCGAAAACAAAAATCTAGCGGTGAGAATTTGCATAAGATTAATAATTACCACAAAAGTATGGTCGTGTGGTAGGTGATGCAAGACAAGTGACCCATTCGAGTCAGTAATATTATCATATCTCCTATAATACTCTCTAGGGCGTGGAGTGGGAGGTTTCCTACGTATTTCACCTTCTATATGATTTTTTAGCTATTAATTAATCATGAGCATCAACCTCTGGTGTAAGTTCCGAGTGTTATCTTTATTGAGAATGCAAAAATTTCAATTAATTGTGCAGAGTGTACACTCTAGTTCGGGGTCGGGTGAGAGTATGGGCTCTACTCTACTCCGCGTACTTGGCATACATGGATGTTAGATCTGCAAGAGAAAAAAACAAAGACAAAAAGTAAATTTAGGAAAATGTTGACTAAACTTTGGTGATAAGCTTAAAGTTAATCTAAAAGCCACTTTCCCTAGCAGCGGTGCCAAAATTTAATACGCTAAAATTTACTTCTCGAAAAGAAGTATAAACGGTCATATCAAGTAAAAAACCTAACTATGATCTGAGGGTCGATCACACGAGGAAAGTGATTTAGACTTAACTTTAACCTACTATTACATCTATTTACTTAAGTCTTTTCCGAAAACAAATAATAAAAGGGGTTTTCAATAACAAATTTAATTAGCTATTTCTAAGTATATATATGACAAGTTCAAAGATTTGATTTTAATCAAGTTATGAGATTAACTAGGGGTTAAGTGTTCCCCACAAGTTTATAACTCGGTAATTCGAACTATAGCAATCCTTTCCTAGTATCGTGCATGCAAAGTGGTAAGTTATGTATCCCTAATTCCTAGATCCGACAACTAGGGAATTTGACTCCGCATCTTGGTCCTGCTATGTACGTATGCTTTACTAAACCAAGAATTATAGCGATATTTGGCTTTGTTGTTACTTCGCACCAAAAAACACTAGCCTATTAGATAGTGAATACTAAATCTACGTTGATAATTCTTTTCTTATTATCTACCTCCTTTGTCTCGCAAGAAGCAACATGGAGATTTCTAACGTCTGCACTCATTAAAAAGATTTCTAAATGAAAAAATTATCAATACATGCAAGACACTATTCGACAATTCTTATTTTATTGAGATTTTAACTTGTTATTTACCAATGGTTGTCACAACCCTATTTATGGAGTTTAGTTACCCATGATAATAATAACTGAATTCATATTAGTTAGATAAGAATTCATACTTTTACTTTTATGAGATTGAAGAAAATCAAGAAAATTATTTGAATTAATTAAAAACTTGCAACAAATGATTACTGAAAATAAAGTAATTTCCCCAAAATCCAAAAATTCAACGATTAGAACAATAAAACTTACACAAATCCAAGAGTCTAACCCCAAAAATGAGGTTATTACAATTATATATAACATACAAGTCCTAACATAAAAGTAAAAGTTATTTAATTAAAATCTGCGCAAAAATGCGTCTGAGTCGACGACTAGAGCGACGGACCGTCGAGGCCCTTTGTCGTTCCATACTAAACATCTTTTTTCTGCTACTTTCTTCACCAACTTTCTATTACCATCGATGGACATGGATGACGGTCCGTTGCGTGCATGACGGTCCGTCGATGGGTTCTATTCATCCATACTTTAGAATCTTTTGAAGATGGGTACTTGGGCTACTTTCTGTTAACATTGACGGATGTGCAGGATGGTACGTCATGGCTATGGCGGTCCTTTGAGAGCCTCTTTAGCCCCACATTAGTCATAATTCCCCAAATTATTAGCACCCTTTTTATTCTTACGATGGTGGTCACCTACGGACCATCAAGGTCGCGATGGACCGTCGATGCCTTGTTAGGTTATCAGTTCTGCAATTTTGAGCACAATTCTGCCAAGTTCTCCTTCTGCACATATTTGCTGCAAACAAAGGGAAAAATATATTAAAACTAATACAAAAAGGCCTTATACACATACTAAACTTAAGGAAAATCCATTTAGAGTAGAGTGAAACCACTGTACATCAGTGAGCAAGTTCCTCCACTTAAAGAAGATGCTAATGTTTACCAAGCTCCGACAATTCCTCCACCATTGACGGATAGAGATATAAAGGTTTACTTCATTCAGTTAGCTCAAGCCGCCGCTGTCCACGACTAAGCTATGAAGGCACTAGACAATCGTGAACTTGTACCCCGTCCTCATTAACAAGTCCCTACAATGGCTTCCCGTCTAAGGATCTTCACTCGGATGAAACCTCTCACTATCTATGGGTTTAAGGTTGATGAAGACCCACAAAAATTCATCGATCAAGTCTCTAAAATACTTTTAGCAATGGGATTGATCACTAGTGAGAAGGCCGAGTTATCCACTTATCAACTCAAGGACATGGCATAAGCATTGTTTGTTTAATGGAGGGATAATAGGCCATTGATGTGTTGTCCGTTGACTTGGGAACTATTTAAGAAAGCTTTTCTAGATTGGTTCTTTCCTAGGAAGATGAGGGAGGAAAAAGTGGTGGAATTCATCAATCTTCAGCAAGGAGGAAGGAGTGTTCACGAATACTACTTGGAATTCATCAAATTGTCCAAGTATGCTCCTTCTTTGGTTTTCGATCCTAGAGATCAAATGAGGTTATTTGTGTTGGGGTTGTCGCAGGATTTACAAGAGAGTGTTATTCGGCTATGCTACATGACAACATGAACATTTCCCATCTGATGGTGCATGCAAGTAGGTTAGAGGAGGCATGGTCTAAGCGAAAGAGTAGATATGCTAAGAGGGCTAGGTCATTTGACGAAGGTTCTTCAATGAAGAGGCTTGAAATACAAGACAAGCCTAGATTTAAGAAGCGAGTCTCTAATCAAGTCCCATCCAAGTTCCCCAAGGCCCGTGATGACAAGGGAAATAAACTGAGAGCTAAAAAGGGAAGGAGTGGAAACTCGCCAAATGAGAAGCCTACATGTGCCAAGTGCGAAAAAATTCATCTTGGGTAGTGCTTTGTATGAACGGGAAGTTGCTTTAGTTGTGGATAAAGTGGTCACAAGATAAGAGATTTTCCAAACCAGAAGGGTCAAGAGAGGGGCGGTCAAGCTCAACCAACTGGTTCTAGTGATGCTTCTATGAAGAACCTCTTTCATACTCTCCGCTCTATAGGTGAATAAGAAACTTCTCCCCACATGGTGACCGCTACGTTGAAAGTCTTTACCATAAATGTATATGCTTTACTTGATCCGGGTGCTACCTTATCATTTGTTAAACCTCTAGTAGCTAAAAAGTTTAAAATTTTTCCCGACATTTTTGATGAACCTTTTATAGTTTCTACTCTGGTGCGTGAGTCGGTTGTTACAAAAAGAGTGTACAAAAATTTCCTATAATGTTTCCCAATAGAATTTCTTATGTTGACCTAGTAGAACTTGATATTCTTGACTTAGATGTTATATTGTGTATGGATTGGTCGCATGCATGTTTTGCCTCTATTGATTGTAGTACAAGAATAGTGAGGTTTAATTTTCCAAATGAACCCGTAGTTAAGTGGAACGGGGAAAATTCTATTCCTATAGGTCATATTATCTCTTGTCTAAAAGAATGCAAAGTTATATCAAAGGGTTGTCTATTTCACATAGTAAGAATACAAGATTTATACTTTGCGATTCCTCCATTGAGTTGGTACCCATAGTGAGTGAGTTGGTATTGATTTTCTACTGGAAACGAATCCCATTTCAATTCCTCCTCATTGGATGGCTCCGTCCAAATTGAAGGAGTTGAAGGCTCAACTAGAGGATTTGCTAGACAAGTTCTTGATAAGGCCTAGTATTTCGCCGTGGGGTGATCCGGTGTTGTCTGTAAAGAAGAAAGGTGGGTCCTTGAGAGTTTGTATTGATTACCGCCAACTCAACAAGGTCAACATTAAGAATAAGTATCCTCCCCCTCAGTTTGATGACTTGTTTGATCAACTCCAAGGGGCGAGCTACTTTTCAAAAATTGACTTGAGATCGGTGTATCACCAACTTAGGGTGAGAGGTGATGATATACCTAGAGAAGGAAGTTCATAGCTTTGTTAGGTTGGGGGTGAGGTTAGAAGGTTATCCGTATAGGGGTTCTATAGTACATCAGAAGTACGAGTCATTTTTAGTGGTTGAGGTGAAGTCCAAACAACAGCTTGATCAATAATTAATGGAATTGAAAGAATCGGTTCTCGCCCAGTTAAATTTGTCATTCTCCTTAGGGGGGATGGTTTTTTAAGGTATAAAATGAGATTGTGTGTTCCCAATGTAGATGGGTTGAGGGACCAGATCCTTGAGGAAGCCCATGGGTCCCGCTATTCCATTCATCCGGGTTCAACAAAAATGTACCATGACCTAAGGGAGATATATTGGTGGGAAGGGTTTAAGAAGGACATGGAGGAGTTTTTCACTAACTGTCCAAATTTACAACAATTAAAAGCCGAACATCAAAAGTCGGTGTCTTATCACAAGAGATCCAAATTCCTACTTGGAAATGAGAAGACATTAATATGGACTTTGTAGTGGGTTTACCTCAAACTAAAAAGTCATATGATTCCATAAGGGTTGTTGGGATAGGTTGACTATGTCTGCTGGCTTTATTTCATCAAATCTACTTATTCGACGGAAGATTGTGCTAGGATCTTCATAGATGAGATTTTGTGTGGCCATTGTATTCCGTTATCCATCATATCGGATAGAGGTGCACAATTCACATCTAGGTTTTGGATGTCATTCAAAAAAGGGTTAGGTACTAAGGTGAAGTTCAATACCGCTTTTCATCGTTAAATGGATTGTCAAGTGGAACGCACTATTCAAACACTTGAAGATATTCTTAAGTCTAGCATTATTGATTTTAAATGGAATTGGGATAAACGTTTGCCTTTGGTAGAGTTTGCTTAAAATAATAGTTTTCATTCATCCATCGGCATGGCTCCCTATGAAACTTTGTATGGTAGAAGGTGTAGGTCTCCTATAGGGTGATTTAAAGTGGGCGAGCCTTCGCTTCTTGATCATGATTTGATTTACAAAACTTTAGAGAAAGTTCATATCATAAGGAACCAGTTGCAAATGGCCTATAGTCGGTAAAAGTATTATGCCAATCATAGAAGAAGGGATTTGGAGTTTTAAAAAGGTGATAAGGTGCATTTACAAATTTCACCAATGAAAGGGGTGATTAGTTTTGGCAAGAAGGGGAAATTTACTGATCATTATATGGGTCCGTATGAGATTTTTCAAAGGGTCGGTAAGGTGGCCTATGAATTGGAACTCCCTAGTGAATTGGCATCGGTTCATCTGGTTTCCACGTTTCTATGTTGAAGAAATGTATCAATCATTCCGAGTCCATTATTCCTATTGAGGGTCTTGGTGTCAAGGATAACCTCTCTTATGAGGAAGTTCTTGTTCAATATCTTGATAGGCAAGTCGAGATATAAAGAGGTTGTTTTCACAAAAGTGTTATGGAAAAATCACTTGGTTGGGTGATACATGGGAGGATGAGGCATACATGAAGTCCCGTTACCCTCATCTTTTTTGATAATTAAGGTTAGTCATTCTTTTTAATAATATAAATAGGACTATAAGTTGAAGTTTCATGATTTTTGGTAAAATCTTCAAAAAAATGTGCATATTGAAATTAGCATTACAGTGAAGTTGCAGTGAATTTGGTGCCTAAAAAGTGAATTTTTGTTTCTTTGGTCTATTAGAGATACGTTGTTTATTTTGACATGGTTAGTCTTAATGAAAAGTTACTTGACCTATTGATAAGTTGAACTAGTACAAATTGACTCATGCAATGTGTTATGAGCTCATGTGTGTTGTGAGAAGGAAGTACCTCATGATGAAGTGTTTGCCTTATGTGTGAAATTGGAGTTTTGAAATTGCCTTGTTGAAATGATATGATTTATGTTGGTTTAATGTTGTTGATTGGTTGGGCTGCTAGTCTTGAGTCTATTCCTTCCTTCTAATGAGATTTAGTGTCATTCGGGGATGAAAGTTCCTAAGAGGGCGAGGGATAACATAACACTTTGAAAATGCAAGATGAGTCTTAGAGCCTAACATAGTTTTCATGGGGTCTAAACAATATTTTAAGACCTATTTTAATTAATATAGGTCATTTAGGAAGTATAAGAACCAAAATGTCCAAGAACGTCATTACATTCGGAAACGAGTTCAAGGGGGTAGTAGCCTGCCTTAGCCTATTTGACTAGCTTTATGTGTAAGAAATTCATGAAATTAGGTCGAAGGGTGAAAAACAAGTGTTAAAGATTATTCGTGATCAAAACGTCTGGGTACGGCTCCCCAAGGACCAACCAAGGTCCCTTGAGAAGAACCCTAGCACGTAGGAGGCAACACTGTCTACACAGTGTGCAACCACGAGAAACCATCAACAGCTCGTGTGTGGATCGATGGGGAATCGATGCCCACCATTATCCCACACTTAGACATATTGATGGAGCCTCCGCCTACACAAATCTCTGACCAAGCTGAAGGTTGTGGAGAATGGAGGAGAGACCAACCGTCGACTCACAGACGGCCCATCGACGGGGTTCCGTTTGTGCGGGTCCAAGTTCCTGTCCGTTTTAATTTCATTTCATTTTAAATAAATAAGGGGTTTAGGGGTTACTTATGTATTAAAGGAATATTAATTAACTAACTTAACCCCCAATATAAAGACCCCAACCCTCATTAATCTAAACACAACTCACAAAATAAACATTCTTCCTTCTTTCTTCTTTCTCTCTCTATTGGAAACCACCATTGAAGAAAAGCAAGGAAAGGTGTTTTTGGGGATGTTAAGGGACAAATTCACCATTAAATCCTCATCAAACGTTAATGTATGGGATCTAATTCACCTTTCAGACTATTTCCTCAAAGGGTTCCTTCAAAATAAATTTGAAAATGTGATTTTTCATGTGGGTTTCATCCAATTACGAAATTGATGTTGTGAATTGAGTTGTTTATGGTTATTAGGATATAATGGATAGAATAACATGTATTTTAACTTGCTTATGATCAATCTTGATGGTTTGATTCAAGTTGAAGATTATGATCCTTAACCCTTAACCCTAGGTTTGATCATGGTTTAAATTGGGTTGTGATTTACTCAATTGTCTTGATTATGGGTTAAATCTGTGTGAAAAATGTTTTTACACCAATCCATCAGTCATTCGAATGAAGTGTTCTCTTTCATGCTTATGTTGAAGTGATCTAGGTTATGGAAATTGGCCTAAGAAATCTTGTTTTAAGCATTGATTTGGTATTGGATTATGGTGTAATGACTTTTCTAGTATTTTTATCATGTTGATTATTGAATTTTGAAGTTGGACATCTAAATTGGCTTGAATTGAGGTTTTGTGGTAAGGCCTAAATGATGAACCATGAAGGAGACTTGGTAAGCCTTGGAATCTCTATCTTTACTTCAAATTGTGATTAATTGTGGTTACGTCATGATGTTATATTAGAGTATGCTTTATATTAGGATGATATGGTGGTATGATGTTGAATTGAAATGTCTTGACTATGTTGTAATGTGGATTAAGGTGTATGTCATAGAAGGATGGTGATAATTATCCATGTGCCTTGATATGCTATGGAGTTCTAATGTGATAACCTCACTTATATGAATTGTGATGAAAGGACTATACTCATGCATTTCTTATTGAGCTATTGATGATGATGATTATACAAGGGGTAGACTCTAAGACCTAAACTAAGCTATGATTTATAATTAAAGGCTCAAAGATATTTCAATAAAGGGACTTAGCTTAGCATAGAGTGAACTTTATAATTAGAGGTGATCACTTCCAAAAGAAGAAGATTCTCCCTATAGTTCTATATGAGTTGTTTACTTCCTAAAGAGAAATACTCATCCAATGGATTCTCTTTAAAGGAGTCCCCATCTACTAAGTGGTATCAAGAGGGAATATAGTATCTCTTAGTTGTTGAAGTATATTGACCCCATAGGAAGACTAGCTAGTGGATCCACCTAGAAATCTACGTTTATCTTGGTTTTACTTTGGATGGTACACCATCATCCATTGGTGTAAGGTTTTACAATGCAGTATTCCACACTTAGATCTTGTGGTCTATGTCGGTTAAGGAAAGTGTTCCCTATATTAAAATTATGTGATGAAGTATAAACTAACTAAGGTGACCTGAGAGGTTTAACTTAGCCTAGTTGGGGGTATGGGACTATACTTATGCCTTGCACTAGTTGACCATGATGGAATATTTCGGAAGTTGATATTATGTATGTATATGATAAGGATGTATATGATGATAAATGGTTGATGCTACAATATAAATCAAATTATATAATGATGATTATCCGCTTAAACATGTAAATGTGTTATACTATTAGAGTGTGATGTTAGGTGTCCTGAAATGTTATGGTATGTGAAGTTAGATATTGGTTATGGTTTCTTGTTTAAGTTACTTGATTGAGTAAAGTTATGGGGCTTTACGTGGTCATTACACTTGTTGACTTGATAAGGATTCATGAGTTGTTGTCTTGCTTATTATGATATAATTGACTCTTAGCCATGCTTGGGATGTTATTCCTTGATTATAGGGTTAAAGTTAAATTATGGGTTCAAGTATGTTGGGATACATATTACTTGTTTGAGTTAGTAAGCATGTTTGGTTAATTAGTATGACCTGCTTGATTATGGATAAGATTTTAAATAGGGCAAAATGGCATGTTTTGACTCAATATCCCTTTTTAGCATGTTTTGCTATTATATGTGCATATAATCTCATATTTAGTACATGTGGAGTACTAACCCCATTTTTTACCTTTTTTCCAAATATTTTAGGTTCTGATCGTTCAAGTCTTATTTGAGACAACTTGATGAAAGATTATTTGAAATGATTTTCGTCTGCTATAGCACACCATTTTTTTGGTGATTTGGATTTCGACATAAAAAATATCCAATTTTTTTGTGGACGTCCGTCAGACCTTGGCTTTGTCGCTGGTTGGCCCTCACGGCCAATCCGACTTATTTTTAAGGTCATTCGAGCGCCGAAGCAAGCATAACGCCTATTTCGACGATTTTCGTGTGCTATAGAACACAAAATTGTTAAAGATCCGGATTCCGCTGTAAAAATTCCAAAATTTTATTTGGAAGTTTTTCAAGACCTTTTCTATGCTGCAGGTTTGTCCTCACATCAGTCTGACCCATTTTAAAGGTCAAACGAGGCCCGAAGTACGCATACCGCCCATTTTGACATATTCGTGTGGTATAGCACACTAAATTTGGTGATCCACATTATGACGTCCAAAATGCCGAATTGTTTTGTGAAAGTATGTAAAGACCTTGGATTTGAATCTGGTTGTCCCTCATGGCTAGGCAGACCAATTTTTTTAAAGCACGCATACCTTCTATTTCGACGATTTTTGTCTGCTATAGAACACCACTTTTTAAGTGATCTGGACTCTGCCGTCCAAAATGCAAAATTTTTTTGTGGACATTCGTTGAGACCTTGTCTATTAAGTAGGTTGGCCCTCACAGCTAGTCTGAACCATTTTAAATGTCAAACGAGTCTTGAAGTGCGCCTACCCCCAGATCGATGATTTTCGTGTGCTATAGCATACAATTTTATTGGTGATCCAGATATCGATGTTAATAAAGCTGAAAGTTTTGTGGACATCCTTCATCACCTTGGCTATGCAGAAGATTGACCCTCTTTGCCTGTCCTACCCATTTTCAAGGTCAAATGAGCCTCAAAGTGTGCATACCTCTCTTTTCGACGATTTTCGTGTGCTATAGCACACAATTTTTTTGGTGATCCAGATCGCGACATCAAAAATGCCAAATTTTTTGTGGATGTCAATTAAGACCTTGACCATGCAATTTGTTTGCCCTCACAGCCAGCAGACCTGTTTTTAAGGTCAAATATGCCTCGAAGTGGACATTCTTTCTATTTCGATGATTTTCCTGTGCTATATATAGCACACCATTTTTCCGGTGGTCCGGATTTTGACATAAAAAATGCAAAAAAAAAATTTTGGACGTCCTTCAAGACATAGGTATGGAGCTGATTGTCCCTCACGGCCATTCCTCCCTATTTTAAAGGTCAAACGATCCTCGAATCGGGCATACCCCCATTTCGACGATTTGGGTGTGCTATAGCACTCTATTTTTTTTGTGATCTAATAGATTGCGATATCAAAAGTTCAAAATTTTTGTTCGATGTCTTCCATGACCTTTAATGCAGCTGGTTAGCCCTCACGGCCATTCCGACCAATTTTCAAGGTCGAAAAAGCCCCAAAGCGCGCATACCCCCATTTCGCAATTTTTGTGTGTTATAGCACACTTTTTGTTTAACACCCAGCTTTTGACGTCCAAATTGTCAAAAAAAATTTAGACATCAATCAAGACCTTGGCTATGCAGCTATTTGGACCTCTCTGCCAGTCCGACTCATTATCAAGGTCGAACGAGCCGAGAAGCGCGCCGACGCCCAATTTTTACAATTTTCATGTGCTATAGCATATAATTTTTTTGGTGATCCGAATTTCGACATCAAAAATGACAAAATATTTTGTTGACGTACATCTAGACCTTGGTGATGCAGCCGGTTGTCCCTCTCAACTAGTTTGACCCTTTTTAAAGGTCAAACAAGCCCCGAAGTGCGTATAACCCCAATTTCGATGATTTTCGTGTGCTATAGCATACAATTTTTTTGGTGATCCGGATTCCGTCATCAAAATTACCAAAAAATTTTGTGGACGTCCATCAAGACATTGGCTATGAAGCCACTGGGCTCTCACGGACAGTACTACAAAATTTAAAGCTCAAAGGAGACCCGAAATGTGCATACCCCCCATTTCGACGATTTGCGTATCCTATAGAACACATTTTTTTGGGGGATCCGGATTCCAACGTCCAAAATGTCGATATTTCTTGTGAATGGACGTCAGGACATTGTCTTATCAGCCAGTTGGCCCCTCAGCTAGTCTGACCCATTTTAAAGGTTAAATGAGCCCCGAAGCGTGCACCCTCCCCCCATTTTTATGTTCAATAACATACAAAAATTGTTTAACTGGGGTGTATGCGTGCTTTGGGGATATTTGGACCTTTAATATCGGTTAGACTGGCCGTGAGTGCCAACCGGATGCGTAGCCAAAGTCAGCCGGACGTGAATTTTTTTTTAGCATTTTTGACGTCGGAATCAATTTAAAAAAATGGTCTGCTATAGCACACTAAAATCATCAAAATGGGAGGTATGCGCACTTCAGGGCTCGTTTGACCTTTAAAATGGATCGGATTGGCCGTGAGGGCCAACCAGCTAAATAGCCAAGGTCTTGACGGATGTGAACGAAAAAATTCTTCATTTTTGACGCCGAAATTCGAATCACTAAAAAATTTTCTTCTATAGCACACAAAAGTCGTTGAAATAGGGAGTATGCATGGTTCGAGACTCACATTTATAATGGGTCAGACTGGCCGTGAGGGCAAACTGGCTGCATAGCAAAGATCTTGACGGACAACCACAAAAATTTTCAGCATTTTTGACGTTGCAATTCAGATCACTAAATAATGGTGTGCTATAACTCACAAAAAAGGGTACGACTGGCTGTAAGGACCAAACGGTTTCATAGCCAAGGTATTCACAGACAACTAAAAAAATTTAAGCATTTTTACGTTAGAATTTGAATCGCCAAAAAATGGTGTGCTATAGCACACGAAAATCATCGAAATGGGTCGTCCTTTGCGTGAGGGCCAACCGGCAGCATAGTCAAGGTCTTAACAGATTTCCACAAAATATTTCGACATTTTTGACGTTGGAATCCAGATTACCGAAAAATGGTGTGATATAGCACACGAAAATCATCGAAATGGGGGTATGCACACATCGGGGCTCGTTTAACCTTGAAAATGGGTCAGACTGGACGTGAGGTCCAACCGGCAGCAAAGACAAGGTCATGACCGATATCCACAAAAAAAATTTGCATTTTTTAAGTCCAAATAAGGATCACCTAAAATTGGTGTGCTATTGCACACGCAAATCATCGAAATGGGGGGTATGCACGATTTAGAGCTCGTTTGACCTTGAAAATTGGTAGTACTAGCCGAGAGGGACAACCGACTGTATAGCCAACGTCTTGATCGATGTCCATAAAAAGTTTTGGCATTTTTGACATCGGAATCCGAATAGACAACAAATTGTGTGTTATACACATGATAATCTTCGAAATGGGGGTGGGGTACGCTCGCTTCGGTGATCGTTTGACCTTTAAAATTTATAACACTTGCTGTGAGTGCAAAATGTATGCATTACCAAGGTCTTGACAAACGTCCAAACAAAAATTTTGTCTTTATTTAAATCAGAATCCAAATCTCCAAAAAATTGTTCCCTGCATATGAAAATCATCGAAATGTGGGGAAGGGAGGCGTATGCGCGCTTCCGAACTCATTTGACCTTGAACATTAGTTGGACTAGATGTTAGGGACAACCTCCTGCATAACCAAGGTCATGATGGACGTCCACAAAAAATTTCATCATTTTGGACGTCGAAATCCTGATCACTGAAAAAATTGTGTGTTATAGCACATGAAAATTGTCAAAATGAGGGGGTATGCACACTTCGGGGGTTGTTTGACCTATAAAATGGGTCGAACATGCCGTGACGACCAACAAGCTGCATATCCAAGGTAATATGGACATCCAAAAAATTATTCAGCATTTCTGATGTCGGAATCTGGATCACCAAAAATTGGTGTGCTATAGCACACACAAATATTCCAAATGGGGGGTATGCGCCATTTGTGGCTCGTTTGACCATGAAAACGGGTCGGACTAGCTATGATGTCCAACATGATGCATAGCCACTGTCTTGATGGACGTCTACATAAAATTTTGGCATTTTTAACGTCAGAATTTTGCTCACAAAAATAATGGTGTGCCATAGCACACAAAAATTGTCGAAACAGGGGTTATGACCTTGAAAATGGGTCGTACTGGCCCTGAGGGAAAACCGGTGGCATACCAAAGGTCTTGATGGACGTCCACAAAATATTTAAGTATTTTTTACGTCGGAATCTAGATCATTGTAAAAATGATGTGTTATAGAATAAGAATATAATCGAAATAGGTGGTATGCACGCTTAGGGGGTCGTTTGACCTTTAAAATGGGTAGAACTGGCCGTGAGGGTGTAACGACCTGTTTAGTCATTTTCAGCAGTAGATTTATTCTGGTAAAAAATGTCTTGGTCGACGGATCCCATGACGGACCGTCGAGGGGGTCTCGTTCCAAAACACTTAGAATTCTGAAATTTGGGTACTGAGATCGACTCTTTGAACTTCGTGACGGAATGGCAGGACGGACCATCGCAGGCACGACGGACCGTCACAAATCCTTCCAACCGAATTAACTATCTGAACTTGGTGACGGACATGCAGGAAGGACCATCACAACCATGAAGGACCGTCACAGGCTGCGTAACCCTGACTGGGTCGGATTTCTGTTAAAAGTTTTAATGGGCGTTTTGGACTATTCATGCTTATAATTATAAAGTTAGTGGATTAATGTTAATAATTCAATTACTTGGGGGTTAAAGAAGATAACCTTGAAATAAATAGTGGGTTATTTTTATCATCTTTTATACTTAATTATATGACAATTAGGGTAAAAGAAAAAGGGTTTCAATAAGAAAAATAGAAAGAACAAGGAGAGGGAGAAACGAACGATCAGGAAGAGAGAATTCAAGGAAAGCAAAGGTTTTGGGAAGATAGCTTGTTTGATCGCGATTCTTCGGTGGAGGTAGGGTATGGTTTATGCTATTTCATAGTAAACTCTTAATAGCGAATGATATGTACTGGGTAGTATTGTAAAGTCTTTTATATGTTTAATTGTGTGCTTGCATGATGTGATGATGTAATTGTAATGGGTTGGGAAGATGAGGCTGTGAATCTTAAATCTTTAATTAACTTTGTTGATGATGATGCCTTGGTATAAAAGGAGGCTTGATGAACTAAAGTAATGAGATTAGAGGATCGGGTGTCACGTTCCGACACCATGATAGAATTAGAGGATCGGGTGTCACGTTCGGACACCAGGATAGTATATGGACCGGAGTGTCACGTTCCGACACCAGGATAGTATATGGATCGGAGTGTCACGTTTCGACACCAGGATAGTATATGGATCGGAGTGTCACGTTCCGACACCAGGATAGTATATGGATCGGAGTGTCACGTTCCGACACCAGGATAGCATATGGATCGGAGTGTCACGTTCCGACACCTGGATAGTATATGGATCGGAGTGTCACGTTCCGACACCAGGATAGTAAAGAGAATGAATTTTGAAATATGTTAATATACTCAATCTAAAGAACCTGTTTCCCAAATGAGTATGGTGTGGAGGCTTGAGTCCTCATAGATGTGCTTGGCGTTGTGACTAAGGGTTATGGTAATTGTTGTCGTCGCCTCTTAAGAATATTAGTTGATTTTATGTTATTATCTAACATATATTGCTTTCTATTTTGAGTTGGCCGATAATACCGATTCAGTACTTGTGCCTTGTACTGACCCCTACTTGTATTTGTTTTTCTTTGTTAATTATGGAGTGCAGCAAACGTGCCATCGTCTTCAACTCAACCGCAACTCTAGCCAGTCTTCATCACGCCAGATTTCAGGGTGAGCTATTGCTTCTAGCTTGGACTGGATCTTCCTCTTCATGTCTTGATGCCTTGAAATTCCGACATGGACTAGCTGTTTATTTATGTTAGCTTCTTAGATACTCTTAGATTTAGTAAATTTGAGGATAGATGTTCTTGTGGTGATGACTTCCAGATTTTGGGGATAATAAGTATTAAATTTTAAAAGTTATTTAATTGGTTTCGTTAATTAGTTTTAAGTCTTCCGCATTGTATTTTGTTCATTATGGTTGGTTCGCTCACATAGTAGGATAAGTGTGGGTTCCACTCGCGGCTTGTTTTGGGTCGTGACAAACTTGGTATCAGAGCATTAGGTTCGTTGGTCTCATCACACAAGAACGAGTCTAGTAGAGTCTTAAGGAACGGTAGGGGGGCGCCTTTACTTTTCTTTGAGAGGCTATAGGACTTTAGGAAAATTCCATTCTTTCTTTCTTTCGTGCTATTACTTGGATCCAATTGGTATCTAGGTGATACAAATTGGTATCTGACCATCTTCACTCTATTTCGCAGATGGTTAGAACTAGAGCAACAACTGCGCCAACACCAACACCGGCAAGACAAGATGTAATTGAGACAGCCACTGGGGCTGTAGCCCGAGTAGGAGTAGTGGCAAGAGGCCGTGGTAGAGGTCGCGGGAGGACGTCCTCTAGAGGAAGAGGACAAGCACCTGGCCCATCTAGTACTAGGGCGGTGAATCCTCCACTGACTGAAGAAGTAGTAAGAGAGGGTGAGGAAGGGGAAAACGAGCAAGTGCAGAATGAGGAATTACCACCCCAACCTACCCTAGAGATGATTAATCAGGTTCTTGCTTATCTTAGCGGGTTATCTGATCAAGGTCAGACACCTCCACTGTTTTCTTCACCAGCACCTCAAGTTCCGGAAGTACGACAGGCCGCTGCAGAGGCTCCCCGCATTGATGCCTCATTGGAAATAGGCACGTTTCCTCGTTTTACTACAGGGCCTATAATGACAAGTGATCAGCATGAACAATTCAGTAAGTTCTTCAAATTGAAACCTCCAGTCTTTAAGGGTGCTGAATCTGATGATGCCTACGATTTTCTGGTTGATTGTCATGAGTTACTACATAAAATGGGCATAGTGGAACGATTTGGCGTTGAGTTTGTAACCTATCAGTTTCAGGGAAATGCCAAAATATGGTGGCGGTCATATGTTGAGTGTCAACCCGCACAGGCACCACCTATGACTTGGGCGTCATTCTCTAGTTTATTTATGGAGAAGTATATCCCCCCGGACCTTGAGGGATAGGAGGAGAGATGAGTTCTAGAGCCTAGAGCAAGGCAGGATGTCGGTTACTGTGTATGAGGCTAAGTTTCGTGCATTATCCAGGTATGCCACCCAGCTTTGTTTCAGCCCACAAGAGCCGATTCGCCGTTTTGTGAAGGGGTTGAGGTCAGATTTGCGGATTCCAGCCTTACAGGTAGCGACTACATGAAAAATCCTTTCAGGAAGTGGTAGACATTGTGATAGAGGTGGAGGGAGTGAAGCCAGATGACTTCACCATGGCATCGACATCTGAAAGGTTTCGTAAGGGAGGTGAGTTTAATGGTTCTTACTCCAAAGGGCAGGGTTCAGGAGATTACCTAGCCCGACCTATTCAGTCTTCACTACAGGCTGTAGCTTGGGGCCCACCGTAGACCGGTCAACATTTCTCTGAGTTTGGAGGTTATCCCCAGACTTTGTCATTCTCACAGAGACCTACGCTTGAATCCAGAGAGTGTTATGGATGTGGGGAGACTGGACACATTAAGAGGTATTGTCCAAAACAGAGTTACAGACCTCCAATAGTCAGAGGTAGAGGTGGTCATGGAAGAGGCCGTCATTCTGGAGGACGTGGTGGCCGAGATAATGGTGGTCACCAAAACGGCCGGGGTGACGGGAAAAATGGAGCCACTACAGCACAACATGGTAGGGGCAACGGGCAGACAGGTGATAGGGCCCATTGTTACGCTTTCCCCGGGCGGTCTGAAGCGGAGACATCTGATGCTGTTATCATAGGTAATCTTTTGGTTTGTGATTGCATGGCTTTTGTATTATTTGATCCTGGATCCACATTTTCATATGTATCTTCCTCATTTGCTACTGGTCTTAATTTACATTGTGAATTGCTTGACATGCCTATTCGTGTTTCTACTCCGGTGGGTGAGTCTCTGATAGTTTAAAAGGTATATAGGTCTTGTCTTGTGACTTTTGTGGGGAGCAATACTCATGTACACTTGGTTATTTTATAAATGGTTGATTTCGATGTAACTCTGGGTATGACTTGGCTTTCTCCAAATTTTGCAATCTTAGATTGTAATGCTAAAACTGTAACGTTGGCCAAGCCAGGGACTGATCCGTTAGTGTGGGAGGGTGACTATACTTCCACTCCAGTTCGTATCATCTCCTTTCTTCGTGCTAAGAGAATGGTTAGTAAAGGGTGTTTAGCAATCTTGGCACACCTCAGGGATGATACTACCCAAGTGCCTTCAATTGAGTCGGTTTCGATAGTCCGTGAGTTTCTGGATGTGTTCCCTGCAGACCTTCCTGGTATGCCACCGGATACGGATATTGACTTTTGCATTGATCTGGAGCCGGATACTTGCCCCATTTCCATACCCCCTTATATAATGGCTCCAGCAGAGTTAAGGGAGTTAAAGGCCCAACTTCAAGAGTTGTTAAGTAAAGGCTTCATTCGACCAAGTGCATCCCCTTGGGGTGCTCCGGTGTTATTTGTGAAGAAGAAGCATGGGAGTTTTTGGATGTGCATAGACTACCGGCAGTTGAACAAGGTAACAATTAAGAACATGTACCCCATTCCTCGCATTGATGACTTGTTCGATCAGTTACAAGGTGCTTGTGTCTTCTCTAAGATTGACTTGAGATCCGGTTATCATCAACTGAAAATACGGGAAACAGATGTGCCAAAGACTGCTTTTCGAACAAGGTATGGGCATTACAAATTCGTAGTAATGTCTATTGGTCTTACGAATGCCCCTGCTGCTTTCATGAGCTTGATGAACGGGATTTTTAAGCCATATCTGGATCTCTTTGTGATCGTATTTATTGATGATATACTGATATACTCCAAGAGTAAGAAGGAACATGAATAGAATTTGAAAATTTTGTTGGAAGTATTGAGGGAGAAAAGGCTTTATGCCAAATTCTCCAAGTGTGAGTTTTGGCTAGATTCAGTGTCCTTCTTGGGGCACGTGGTTTCTAAGGATGGAGTAATGGTGGATACTTCTAAGATTAAAACAGTGAGGAATTGGGTAAGACCTACTAATGTGTCAGAAGTAAGGAGCTTTGTTGGTTTAGCCAGCTACTACCGTCGATTTGTCAAGGGATTCTCTTCTATTGCTTCCCAATTGACAAACTTGACTAAGTAGAATGTTCCATTTCTATGGTCGGATGAATGTGAGGAAAGCTTTCAGAAACTCAAGACCTGTTGACTACGGCACCTATCCTTACCTTGCCAGTATAGGGTAAGAATTTTATTTTTTATTGCGATGCATCTTATTCCGGGTTGGGTGCAGTGCTAATGCAAGAGAGGAATATAATCGCTTATGTTTCAAGGCAACTAAAGGTGCATGAACATAACTATCCGACCCATGATTTGGAATTGGCTGCAGTTGTGTTTGCATTAAAGCAATGGAGACATTATCTATATGGGGTCAAGTGTGAAGTCTACACGGATCATCGTAGTCTACAATATGTCTTTACCCAGAAAGAGTTGAATTTGAGATAGAGGAGGTGGATGGAACTGTTGAAGGACTATGATATCACTATCTTGTATCACCCGGGAAAAGCAAATGTGGTGGCTGATGCTTTAAGTAGAAAAGCAGGGAGCATGGGTAGTTTAGCCCACTTACAAGTTTCTAGACGCCCATTGGCTAGAGAAGTCCAAAACTTGGCTAACGACTTTATGAGACTGGAAATACTAGAGAAAGAAGGATTTTTGGCCTGTGTGGAGGCAAGATCTTCTTTTCTTGACAAGATCAAGGGAAAACAGTTTGATGATGAGAAACTAAGCCGAATTTGGGATATGGTGTTGCAAGGAGAGGCCAAAGAGGCAATAATTGATGAGGAAGGTGTTTTGAGGATAAAGGGAAGGGTATGTGTGCCCCGTGTTGATGATTTGATCCACACTATCCTCACAGAGGCGCATAGTTCCGGATATTCTATACATCCTGGTGCAACCAAGATGTACCGTGACCTAAAGCAACACTTTTGGTGGAGTAGAATGAACCGCGACATTGTTGATTTTGTTGCCAAGTGTCCAAATTGTCAGCAAGTAAAGTATGAACACCAGAGGCCCGGAGGAACACTTCAGAGAATGCCCATTCCTTAAAGGAAGTGGGAGAGACTTGCAATGGACTTCGTGGTTGGTCTTCCAAAGACATTGGGAAAGTTTGATTCTATTTGGGTAATTGTGGACAGATTAACTAAGTCTTCTCACTTCATTCCGGTCAAGGTGACCTACAATGCAGAGAAGTTAGCCAAACTCTATATCTCATAGATTGTTCGATTGCATGGAGTTCCACTTTCCATCATATCAGATAGAGGTACGCAGTTTACTTCTAAGTTTTGGAGAACATTGCATGCTGAATTAGGTACTAAGTTGGATCTTAGTACTGCATTTCACCCTCAGACCGATGGTCAGTCTGAGCGAACGATTCAGGTTTTAGAGGATATGCTTCGTGCATGTGTGATAGAATTTGGTGGTCATTGGGATAACTTCTTACCCTTAGCAAAGTTTTCATACAATAATAGCTATCACTCAAGTATTGATATGGTTCCATTTGAAGCATTGTATGGGAGGAGATGTAGGTCTCCCATTGGTTTGTTTGATGCATTTGAGGTTACACGTTGGGGTACTTATATTTTGAGGGATTTATTAGAGAAAGTGAAATCTATTCAAGAAAAGCTTTTAGTGGCGCAAAGTAGGCAAAAGGAATATGCAGATCGAAAGGTTAGAGACTTGCAGTTCATGGAGGGTGAACAAGTTTTGCTGAAGGTTTCACCCATGAAAGGGGTGATGCGGTTTGGTAAAAGAGTTAAGCTAAGCCCAAGGTATATTGGACCATTTGAAGTACTTAAGCGAGTAGGGGAGGTGTCTTATGAATTATCCTTGCCTCCAGGACTGTCAGGAGGGCATCCGGTATTTCATGTGTCTATGTTGAAAAGATACCATGGGCATGGAAACTACATCATTCATTGGAATTCGGTTCTGCTTGACGAGAATTTGTCTTATGAGGAGGAGCCTGTTTCCATTCTAGATAGAGAAATCCGCAAGTTGAGACCAAGGGAGATTGCATCCATCAAAGTTCAATGGAAGAATCGACCAGTTGAAGAGTCCACTTGGGAGAAGTAGGCTGATATGCAAGAAAGATACCCACACCTGTTTACAGATTCAGGTACTCCTTTTCGCCCTTGTTTTTCTTCTTGTGATCGTTCGAGGACAAACGATGGGTAAATTTGTATCTATTGTAACGACCTGTTTAGTCGTTTTGAGCAGTAGAGTTATTCTGGTAAAAACTATCTTGGTCGACGAATCCCATGACGGACCGTCATGGGCACGACGAACCGTCGAGGGGGTCTCGTTCCAAAACACTTAGAATTCTGAAATTTGGGTACTGAGATCGACTATCTGAACTTCGTGATAGAATGGCAGGATGGACCGTCGCAGGCACGACGGACCGTCACAAATCCTTCCAACAGAATTAACTCTCTGAACTTGGTGACGGACCTGCAGGACGGACCGTCACAGCAATGACGGACCGTCACAGGCTGCGTAACCCTGACTGGGTCGGATTTGTGTTAAAGGTTTTAAGGGGCGTTTTGGACTATTCATGCTTATAATTATAAAGTTAGTGGATTAATGTTAATAATTCAATTACTTGGGGGTTAAAGGAGATGACCTTGAAATAAATAGTGGGTTATTTTTATCATCTTTTATACTTAATTATATGACAATTAGGGTAAAAGAAAAAGGGTTTGAATAATAAAAATAGAAAGAACAAGGAGAGGGAGAAACGAACGATCAGGAAGAGAGAACGCAAGGAAAGCAAAGGTTTTGGGAACATAGCTTGTTTGAATGCGATTCTTCGGTGGAGGTAGGTTATGGTTTATGCTATTTCATAGTAAACTCTTAATAGCGAATGATATGTATTGGGTAGTATTGTAAAGTCTTCTATATGCTTAATTGTGTGCTTGCATGATGTGATGATGTAATTGTAATGGGTTGGGAAGATGAGGCTGTGAATCTTAAATCTTAAATTTACTTTGTTATTGATGATGCCTTGGTATAAAAGGAGGCTTCATGAACTAAAGTAATGAGATTAGAGGATCTGGTGTCACGTTCCGACACCAATACAGAATTAGAGGATCGGGTGTCACGTTCTGACACCAGGATAGTATATGGATAGGAGTGTCACGTTCTGACACCAGGTTAGTATATGGATTGGAGTGTCACGTTCCGAACCCAGGATAGTATATGGATCGGAGTGTCACGTTTCGACACCAGGATAGTATATGGACCGGAGTGTCACGTTCCGACACCAGGATAGTATGTGGATCAGAGTGTCACGTTCCGACACCAGGATAGTATATGGATCATAGTGTCACGTTCCGACACCAGGATAGTATATGGATCAGAGTGTCACATTCCGACACCAGGATAGTAAAGAGAATGAATCTTGAAATATGTTAATATACTCAATCTAAAGAACCTGTTTCCCGAATGAGTATGGTGTGGCGGCTTGAGTCCTCATAGATGTGCTTGGCGTTGTGACCAAGGGTTATGGTAATTGTTGTTGTCGCCTGTTAAGAATATTAGTTGATTTTATGTTATTATCTGACATATATTGCTTTCTATTTTGAGTTGGCCGATGATACCTACTCAGTACTTATGCCTTGTACTGACCCCTACTTGTATTTGTTTTTCTTTGTTAATTGTGGAGTGCAGCAAACGTGCCATCATCTTCAACTCAACCGCAACTCTAGCCAATCTTCATCACGCCAGATTTCAGGGTGAGCTATTGCTTCTAGCTTGGACTGGATCTTCCTCTTCATGTCTTGATGCCTTGAAATTCCGGCATGGACTAGCTGTTTATTTATGTTAGCTTCTTAGATACTCTTCATTTAGTAAATTTGAGGATAGATGTTCTTGTGGTGATGACTTCCAGATTTTGGGGATAATAAGTATTAAATTTTAGAAGTTATTTAATTGGTTTCGTTAATGAGTTTTAAGTCTTCCGCATTATATTTTGTTCATTATGGTTGGTTCGCTCACATAGTAAGATAAGTGTGGGTGCCACTCGCGGCTCGTTTTGCGTCGTGACAGAGGGCCAAGGGGAAACATAGCCAAGTTCTTGACGGACGTCCACAAAATATTCAGTATTTCTGATGTAGGAATCTAGATCACCAATAAAATAGTGTGTTATAGCACACACAAATCATCATAATGGGGGGTATGCGTGATACGGGGCTTGTTTGACCTTGAAAATGGGTCGAACTAGCCCTGAGGACTAACATGATGCATAACCATGGTATTGAAGGACGTCCAACAAAAATTGATGATGGTGGATGTCGGAATTTGCATCACAAAAAAATTGGTGTACTATAGCATACGAAAATTGTCGAAATTCAGGGTATGCGCGCTTTAGGGATCAATTAACCTTTAAAATGTGTCCGAATAGTTGTGAGGGATAACCGCCTGCATAGTCAAGGTCTTGAGAGACAACTACAAAAATTTCAGCATTTTTGACGTCAGAATTTGGATCACCAAAAAAATGGTGTACTATAGCAAACAAAAAATGTCGAAAAGGGGTATATCAATGCTTCGACGCTTGTTTGACCTTTAAAATGTGTCGTACTTCCCGTGACGGCCAACCGTAAGAATAGCCAAGGTCTTGAGGGATGTCTAAAAACAAATTCAGCATCTTTTATGTCGGAATCTGTAGTACCAAAAAAATGGTGTGTTATAGCACACTAAAATCGTCGAAATGGGGAGTATGCCCACATCGAGGCTCATTTGAACCTAAAATAGGTGGAAATGGCAGTGAGGGCCAACCGAATGCAGAGTTAAGGTCATGAAGGACGTCCACAAAAAATTTTGGCATTTTTTACATCGAAATCAGGATCACCTAAAAATAAGAATGCTATAGCACACAGAAATCATCGAAATGGGGGTTATGTGCGATTTTGGGCTCGTTTGAACATGGAAATGGGTAGGAATGGCCTATACGGACAGCTGGCTGTGTAGAAAAGGTCTTGACCAACGTCCACAAAATATTTTGGCATTTTTGATGTCGGAATCCGAATAGCAAAAAAATTGTGTGTTATACACATGAAAATCTTTGAAATGGGGGTGGGGTACACGCGTTTCGCAGCTCGTTTGACCTTTAAAATAGGAAGGACTTATAGTGAGGTCCAACTCTTTGCATAACAATGGTTTTGATGAACGTCTATTAAAGTTTCATCATTTTGGACGTCTGAATTCAAATCGCCAAAATGTTGTTTGCTATAGGATATGAAAATCGTCAAAATAGGGGGGGGGAGGGATGCGCGCTTCGTAGTTTATTTGACCTTGATTTTTGGTTGGATATGACGTTAGGGCTAACCGGCTGCATACCCAAGGTCATGACGGACGTCTACAAAAAATTTAAGAATTTTGGACGTTGGACTCCAGATCACTGAAAAAATGTGTGTTATAGAACACGAAAATCGTCAAATGGGGGTGTGCAAACTTCGGGAGTCATTTGACCTTTAAAATGGGTTGGACTTGCCGTGAGGACCAATCGGCTACATATTCAAGGTTTTAACGGACATCCACAAAAAATTTCGGCAGTTTTAACGTCATTATTCGAATCGCCAAAAAATTGTTTGGTACAGCACACAAAAATATTGAAATTAGGGGTATGCATGCTTCAGGGCTCGTTTGACCTTTAAAATGGGTTGGACTGGCCGTGAGGGACAATAGGATGAATATCAAGGTCTTGATGGACGTCCACAAAAAATTTCAAATTTGGACGTCGAAATCTGGGTCAACAAAATAATAGTATATGAAAACTGTCAACATTTGGGATATTGCGGCATCAAGGCTCATTTGACCTTAAAATGGGTCGAAATAGACATGAGGAATAACCAGCTGCATCAACAAGGTCTTGAAAAACAACTACAAAAATTTCAGCATTTTTGATATTATAATTTGGATCGAAAAAAAATGGTGTGCTATAGAACACCAAAATCGTCGAAAATGGGGTGTATGCGCGCTTCGGGGCTCGTCTAACCTTGAAAATGGTTGTACATGCCGTGAGGGCCAACAGGAAGCATAGCAAAGGTCTTGACGGATGTCCATAAAATATTTCGACATTTTTGACGTCAGAATTTGTATTACCAAAAAATGGTGTTCTATGACACACAAAAATCGTCGAAATGGGGGTATGCACAGATTGTGGCTCATTTGACCTTGAAAATAGGCCGGACTGGTAGTGAGGGCCAACCATATGCATATCTAAGGTAATGACGAATGTCCACATAAAAATTCATCATTTTTTACTCAAAATCAGGATCACTGAAGAATTGGTGTGCTATGACGGTCACAAATCATCGAAATGGAGGGTATGCATGATTCAAGGCTCATTTGACCTTGAAAACTGGTAGGGGTGGACGTGAGGCCAAATCGGCTACATAGACAATGTTTTGACAGAAGTCCAGAATAGTATTCAACATTGTTTACATAGGAATCCAAAAAGAAAAAAATTGTTTGCTAAGCACACGAAAATCTTTGAAATTGGGGTGGGGTACGCGTGCTTTGGATATCATTTTACCTTTAAAATGTGTATGACTTGCCGTGCGGGTTATCTTTCTACATAACAAAGGTCTTGATGAACGTCCACAAAATATTTCGTTATTTTGGATGTAGGAATCCGAATCCCCCAAAAAAAATTTTGCTATAGCATATGAAAAATAATCAAAATGGGGGGAGGGGGTATGCGCTCTTCGGAGCTCATTTGACCTTGAATATTGGTCGTACTGGACGTTAATGACAAGCCTCTGAATAGCCAAGGTTTCGACAGACATTCACAAAACTTTCAGTATTTTCGATGTCACAATCCGGGTCACTGAAAAAATGGTGTGCTATAGCACACGAATATCATCAATATGGGGGGTATGCGTGCTTTGGCACTTGTTTGATCGTGAAAACGGGGCGGACTGGCCGTAATGGACAACTGATTGCATAGCCACTATCTTGATTTACATCCACAAAAATATTCGGCATTCTCTACGTCAGAATTCGGATCACGAAAAAAATGGTGTGCTATAGCACACAAAAATTATCGAAATATGGGTATGTGTGATTTTGGGGCTCGTTTTACCTTTAAAACGGGTCGTACCGGCTGTGAGGGTCAACATGCTGCATTGCTATGGTCTTAATGGACGTCCACGTAAAATTTTAGCATTTTTGACATCAAAATCTGGATCACGAAAAAATGGTGTGCTGTAGCACACGAAAATTGTCAAGATAGGGGGTATGCGTGCTTCGGGGTTCGTTTTACCTTGAAAATGGGTTGGACTGGCTGTGATGGCCAATCAAATACATAGCCAAGTTCTTAACATACATCCACAAAATATTTTGGCAATTTCGATGTTAGAATCCGGATTACCTAAAAAATTGTGTACTATAGCACACGAAAATCATCGAAATGGGGGGCATGCGAAGTTCAGGGATCGTTTTACCTTTAAAATTGATCGGACTGGCCGTGAGAGATAGACGGCGGCATAGACAAGTTCATGACAGACGTCCACAAAAGATTCCAGAATTTTTACGTCAAAATACGGATAACCTATAAATTGGTGTGTTATAAAACACACAAATCATCAAAATGGGGCACATGCGTGATTCGGGGCTCGTTAGACCTTTTAAAAAAGGGTAGGACTTACCGTGAGGGTCAACTGGATGCATAGCCATGGTCTTGACGGACGTCCAAAAAAATTTTATGCATTTTTTGCTGTCGACATCTAAATCGTCAATATAATGGTGTGGTATAGGACACGAAAATCATCGAAATAAGGGTTTTGCGCGCTACGGGGCTCGTTTGACGTTGAAAGTTTATCGGACTGTCCGTGAGGGCCAACCATTTATAGAGCCAACGTCTTGACGGACTTCCACAAAAAAATATGACATTTTTGACTTTGGAATCTGGATGACCGAAAAAGTTGTGTGCTATACGAAAAGAAAATAGTCAAAATTGGGGGTATGCGCGCTTCGCGGCTCGTTTGTGCTTGAAAATGGGTCGAACTATCCATGTGGGCCAAGCGGCTACATATACAAGGTCATGATGGACGTCTACAAATGTTTTGGTATTTTTTACATTGAAATCAGTACCGCCTAAAAATTATTGTGCAAAAGCACACACAAATCATCAAAATAGGGTGTATGCACGATTCTATGCTCGTTTGACCTTTAAAATGGGTGGCCTGGTCGTGAGGGCCAACTGTTTGCGTAGCCAAGGTCTTCACGGACATCTAAAAAAATCAGCATTTTTGACATCGGAATCCGAATAGCGAAAAAATTGTTTGGTAAGCACACGTAAATCTTTGAAATGTTTGTGGGGTACGAGCGTATCGGGGCTCGTTTGACCTTTAAAATGATTGGATCCTTCTGTTAGTACCAACTGTCTCCATAACAAAAGTCCTTACAAAAGTCCGCAAAAAATTTCATCATTTTGGACGTCGGAATCCAAATAATTAAAAATAAAATTGCTATAGCATACGAAAATCGACGAAATGGGGGGGCAGAGGTATGCGCGCTTCAGGGCGCATTTGACCTTGAATGTTGGTCGGACTGGACGTTAGGGCCAACCAGCTACATAATCAAGGTCTTGACGGACGTCCACAAAAAAATTGAGCATTTTGGACGTCAAAATCCGGATAACCAAAAAAAAGTGTGCTATACCACATGATAATCGTCGAAATGGGGGATATACGCGCTTTAAGGTTCTTTTCACCTTGAAAATGGGCAAACTGGACGTTAGGGCTAACCGGATACTTAACCAAAGTTTTAACGGACGTCTACAAAAAATTTCTTCATTTTTGACATAGGAATCAGGATTACCAATAAATGTTGTGCTACAGCACACGAAATTGTTAAAATGGGGGGTATGCGCACTTCAAGGATCGTTTCTTCTTTAAAATGAATTGAAATGGCCGTGAGAGCTAGCCATATGCATAGCAATGTTCATGAGCAACATCCATAAAATTTTTTGGTATTTTTGACGTCTAATCCGGATCACCTAAAAATTGGTGTTTATAGAACATGCAAATCGTTGAAAAGGGGGGTTATGCGTGATCCGTGGCACGTTTAAACTTGAATCTGGGTAGGACTGGCCGTGAGGGACAACTGCCATCATATTCAAGGTATTGACGGATGTTCACAATAATTTTTTGGCATTTTTAATATCGGAATCCGAATGCCAAAAAATTGTTTGCAATAGCACACAAAAGTCTTCGAAATGGGGGGGATATGCTCTTCATGACTCGTTTGACCTTGAAAATGAATCGGACTGGCCATGAGGGCCTACTGGCTGTATAGACAAAGTCTTGACGGACATCCACAATAAATTTTGCATTTTGGACTTCGGAATCCAGATCACCAAAAAATAGTGTGCTATAGAATACGAAAATTGTCGAAATGAAGGGTATGCACACTTTGGGGCTCGTTTGAACTTTAAAATGCGTCGGACTGTCTGTGAGGACAACAATATACATAACCAAAGTCTTGGAAGACATTCTTAAAACATTTCAGTATTTTTGACGTCGGAATACAGATTACAAAAAAATGGTGTGCTATAGCACACGAAATTCATCAAAATTTGGGGTATGTGCGCTTCGGTGCTCGTTTGACCTTGATCGTACTTGCTGTGAGGGCCAACCGGCTGCACAGAAAAGGTATTGACGGACTTCCACATAAAATTTAAGAGTTTTTGACGTCGGGATCCAGCTCACCAATAAATGGTGTGCTATAACACACGAAAAAGCGTTGAAATAGGGGGTATGCGCGCTTCGAGGCTCATTTGACATTTAAAATGAGCCAGATTTGCCGTGAGGGAAAACCGGTATCATAGCCAAGTTCATGATGGATGTCCACAAAAACTTTTGGCATTTTTGACATCAAAATCTGGATCATCAAAAAATTTGTGTGATATAGCACAGGAAAAACGTCAAAATGGGGGGTATGCGTGCTTTGGGGCTTGCATGACCTAAATATTTTTTCATACTGTCCGTGAGGGATAACCGGTTGCAAAGCCACGGTCATGATGAACGTCCACAAAAAATTTCGGCATTTTTTACGTCAGAATATGGATCAACAAAAAAGTTGTGTTCAATAGCACACGAAAATCATCCAAATAGGGGGTATGCGCACTTTAGGGATCATTTTACCTTCAAAATGGGTCGAACTGGCTATGAGAGCCAGCCGACGGCATAGACAAGGTCATGAAGGACATCCACAAAAAAATTCAACATTATTAACGTCGAAATCTGGATCACCGCAAATTGTCGAAATGGGGGGTATGCACGATTTGGACTTGTTTGGACCTTAAAAATGTGTAGGACTGGCCATTAGGGCCAAGCGGATTCATCGACAAGGTCTTGACGGACGTCTACAAAAATTTTTAGCATTTTGGACGACGAAACTTGGATCACTGAAAAATGTTGTGCTACAAAAATTGTTGAAATGGGTTGTATCGGTGCTTCAGGACTTGTTCAAAATTTAAAATGGGTCATACTGGACCTGTGGGCCAACTAGTTGCATAGCCAAGGTTTTGATATATGTCCACAAAAAAATTTGAAATTTCTATCTTCGGAATCCGTATCACAAAAAAATGGTGTATTATAACATATTTAAATAGACGAAATGAGAGGTATACTCACTTTAGAGCTCATTTGACCTTGAAAATGGGTTAGACTAGCCGTTAGGGACAACCAAAAGCATAGTCAAAGTCTAAACGGATGTCCACCAAAAAATTCAACATTTTTAACGTCGGCATCTAGTTACCAAAAAAATGGGTTGGACTGGCCTTCAGAGCTAACCGTCTGCATAAACAAAGTCATGACGAACGACCATAAAAAAATTTGGCTTTTTTTACGTCGAAATCTGAATTACCTAAAAATTGGTGTTTTATAGCACACGCAAATCATCGAAATGGGCGGTATGCGCAATTTGGGCTCGTTTAACCTTGAAAATAGGTACGACTGGGCGTGAGAGCCAGCCGACTGCATATCTAAGTTCATGACGGACTTCCATAAATATTCCAACATTTTTTACATTGAAATCTTGATCACCTTAAAATTGGTGTGTTATATCACACACAAATCATCGGAATGGGGGGTATGTGCGATTCAGGACTCGTTTAAACTTGAAAATTTGTAGGACTTAATGTGAGGGACAATCGAAGGGATAGTAAAGGTCTTGATGGTTTTCCATAAAATATTTAGGCATTTTTTACATCGGAATCAAAATCGCCAAAAAATTGTTTGATATAACACACGAAAATTTTTGAAATGGGGAGGGGGGTATGCGCGCTTCGTGGCTCGTTTGACCTTGAAAATGGGTCGGACTGGGCGTGAAGGCCAATCGGAAGCATAGACAAGGTCTTAATGGATGTCCACAAAAAATTTTGCATTTTAGACTTCAGAATCCGAATCACCAAAAAATGTTGTGCTATAACAAACTAAATCATTTAAATGGGGAGTATGCGCGCTTATGAGCTCATTTGACCTTGAATTTTGGTCGGACTGTCTCTGAGGGACAACCAGAAGCAAATAAAAGGTCTTGAAAAACGTCCTCCAAAAATTTCAGCGTTTTGGGCATCTAAATCCGGATAACTGAAGGAATGGTGTGCTAATAGTAAATGAATACCATCGAAATGAGGGGTATGCGCACTTCGGGGCTATTTTGATTTTGAAAATGTATCGAACTGGCTGTGAGATCAAGCCAGGTGCATAATCAACGTAATTAGGACGTCCATAAAAAAATTAAGCATGTTTGACGTCGAAATCAAAATCACTAAAAAATTGATGTGTTATAGCACACACAAATCGTCGAAATGGGGGTATGCGCGATACAAGGCTCTTTTTACCTTTAAAATGGATTGGACTATCCGTGAGGGACAACGGGATGCATAGTCAAGGTCTTGAAAGACGTCCACAAAAAAATTTGGTATTTTTGACGTTGGAATCCAAATCGCCAAAAAATTGTTTGCAATACGACACGTAAATCTTCAAGAATCGTTTAACCTTGAAAAAGGATCACACTGGCTTTGAGGGCCAAGTGGTTACACATAAAAAGTCACAACGGATGTCCACAAAAAATTTCAACATTTTTGACGTTGAAAGTAGGATCACTTAAGAATTAGTGTGTTGTAGCACACACACATGATCGAAATGGGGGGTATGCGCGATTTGTGGCTCGTTTGACCAGAAAAAAAGGTAGGAGTGGTTGTGAGATCCAACCGGATGCAAAACCAAGGTCTTGACGGAAATACAAAAAAAATTTTGGTATTTTTGATGTCAGAATCCGAACCGCCAAAAATTTGTTCGTTAAGCACACAAAAATCATCCAAATGGGGATGAGATATGCGCGCTTCGGGGATCGTTTGACCTTTAAAATGTGTAGGACCTTACATGAGGATCAGCGGTCTTTATAACCAAGGTGATGACGAACGTCCACAAAATATTTCATCATTTTGGACGTCAAAATCCAAATCGCCAAAAAATTATTTGCTATAGCATAAGAACATCGTCGAAATTGGAGGGGGAGTATAATCACTTAGGAATTCATTTGATCTTGAATATTGGATGGACTAGAAATTAGGACCAACTGTATTTTGGACATCGGAATCTGGATGATCGAAAAAATGTTGTGCTATACTAGATGAAAATCGTCGAAATAGGGGGTATACGCTCTTTTGGGCTCGTTTCATCTTGAAAATAGGTCAAACTGGCTGTTAGGGAAAAACGGAAGCATAGCCAATGTTTTTACGGACATCTGCAAAAATTCTAAGCATCTTTAACGTAGGAATCTGGATCACCAAAAAATTGGTGTGCTATATCATACGAAAATAGTCAAAATGGAGGTTTTGCGCGCTTTAGGGATCTTTTGAGTTTGAAAATTGGTCGTACAGTGTGTGATGGTCAACCTGATGTATAATAAAAGTGTTGGCGGACGTTCACAAAAATTTTTGGCATTTTTGTTGTCGAAATCCAAATTATGGGGGCTATGTGCGTTTCGGGGCTTGTTTGATCTTGAATATTGGTAGGACTGGACGTGAGGGAAAACCAGCTGCATAGCCAGCGTCTTGACACACGTCCCCAAAAAATTTAAGAATTTTGGACGTCAAAATCCAAATCACCAAAAAAATGATGTGTTATAGGACACAAAAATCATTGTAATAAGGGGTATGCGCTTTGAGGATTGTTTGAACTTTAAAATTGGTCGTACTGGCAATGAGGACGAACTGGCTGCATAGCCAAGGTCATGAATAACGTCCACAATAATTTTCAGAATTTTTGACGTCGAAATCCAGATAACCAAATAATTGGTGTGCTATAGCACACGAAATCATCGAAATGGGGGGTATGCGCGTTTTAGGGCTCGTATGACCTAAAAATTTGGTTGGACTTTTTGTTAGGGCTAACCGGTTGCATTGACAAGGTCTTAACGAACGTCCATAAAAAAATCATCATTTTTACGTCAAAATCTGGATTACCAAAAAAATTGTGTGCTTTAAAAAATAAAATTATGGAATTGGGGGGGTGCACACTTCGGTGGTTGTTTCACCTTTAAAATGGGTAGGATTAGCCGTGAGAGCCAGGTGGATGCATAACCAAGGTCATCAAGGACGTCCACAAAAATGTTCGTCATTTTTAACGTCAAAATCCTGATCACCTAAAAATTGGTGTTCTATAGCACATACAAATCATCCAAATGGGGGGGTATGCGCATTTAGGGGCTTGTTTGACCTTTAATATGTGTAGTACTAGCCATGAGTGTCATTCGACTATAAAGAGATCTTGACGGACGTCCATAAAAAATCCAGCATTTTTGACGTCGGAATCTGGATCACTTAAAAAATGGTGCCCTATAGTGTCACATCTAGGTTTAACCCCTAGACATAACCGACATCATCATCCTTTTCAAGGACTAAGACTAACCTATTAGTCTCATGTCATTACATTCATAGGTTAAAAAATGAAGAAAACAACTAATCGAAGGTTTGCATAGACGTCTACATACACATTATATATAGTCGTATCGAGTAAACATAGACCCTTCATATAGAAAGGTTACACATCCTTCTACTTTTATTGCACCTACATATATATAAAATAGAAGAATTGTCTTAAAGATTTTTTCATCTCATACCATCTAAATGATTATCAAAATAGGGGCATAGCCCTTGCATCAAACTAACAATGCCACATATAGGTCATACAAAAGTATAGTACTCAATTGAAAGGGAATGAAACGAAAGAGTCTTTAACAAGTTCGTAAGCTAGATAGTGTCATTTCCCTCGAAAATTGAGGACCTACCCTACTTGGATGAAATGAAGAATCCAAGCTTCAACAATGTCCCCTTCAAAACTCTTAAAGGAACCGAACCTAAAATGTTTGGGAAAAGGGAAGAAAATGGGTTAGTAATCCACATGTACTAAGTATGAGATATTATCAACATATACTAGCAAAACGTGCTAAAAAGGGACTTTTAGTCAAAACATGCCATTTTAACCTTGTAAGAACCTA
Source organism: Solanum peruvianum (assembly GCA_027705065.1). Classification (NCBI taxonomy): domain Eukaryota; kingdom Viridiplantae; phylum Streptophyta; class Magnoliopsida; order Solanales; family Solanaceae; genus Solanum; species Solanum peruvianum. Next base: position 133,017 of record JAKWJD010000890.1, on the reverse strand, counting down.
ATGCAAAGACAAACAAGTCATATAAACCAACCAAGCATTATTATTACTTAAACAAGTAATACGTATTCCAACATACTTGAAACCATGATTTACTACAACCCTATTATCAATGAATAACATCACAATAATGAATCAGAGTCAATCATGTCATAATAAGAAAGACAACTACTAATAAATCCTTATCAAGTCAACAAGTGCAATAACCAAGCAAGGACCCATAACCTCATTCAATCAAGTAGCCTCAACATTAATCCATAACCAATGTCTAACATCACATAACTTAACATAACATTTAGATTTATATTTCATCTTATATTAACATTTTAACCCAAGGCATAATCATAAGTGAACTAATCAACATATAGTATTAACAATGTGCCAAGGTCATCAGGTACATATCATATATCATCATGACATAAACATATATAAGAACATCCTCCTAAGGCTCCCGTTAAGGTTTACTAGTTAAATGTTTTGGTAGAGTCCCATACCCCTACCTAGACTAAGCTAGTTCTCTTAGGTTAGCTAAGTTATATTTCAAGTCCTTTAATTCATTTTACCTTTTAGGAACATCTTGACCAAACTGACATAGACCACATAAGCTAGTGTAGGATCCGGTTTCATAAAACCCTATACCGAAAGAATGCAAAGTATTGGCAAAGGTAGTACCAAAACATGAAACATAGCAACTACGTGGATCCACTAGCTAGTATTCCTACAGGGAAAACATAGTTCAAGAACTAGGAGATATCATTGGGATCCTCTTTATGCGCCATGTATTTTAGTCCCCAATCTCAAAAGTGATGTAGTATTCCTACGTTCCATATGTGGGAAGGGACACTCCTCAATCTAGTTCACTCAGTGCTAAGCTAGAGTCCATTTTTGAAATGTCTTCAAGCCTTTAATTTTCAATCATAGCTAAGGTTAAGTCATATATCCCTTGTATAATCATCATCATCAATAGCTTTATAATAATTCTATGAGTATATTTCCTTTCGTCACAATTCATATAAGTGAGGTTAACACATTAGCATTTCATATCATATGAAGCTACATTGGAAGTTTTCACCTTCCATATATCAAATACAACTTAATTAACCTTACAACATAGTCAAGACAATTCAATTAAACAGGATACCACCATATCATCCTTGTATAAGGTATACTCCAATGTAACATCACAATTTATCATAATTGGAAGTAAAGATAGAGATTCTAAGAGTTACTAAGTCTTCCTCATAGTTCATTATCAAGGTCTTACCATCAACCAATAAATCAAACCAATTAGGGGAATAACATTGTCACATAATGATAACTAATAAGATAACAAGGCCAAATGCATCACTATAACACAATTCAAAACTAGATCATAGATTAAGAAAGGATACATAGGGTAATTTTACAATATATTTCATAACCTAAATCACATCTCAAAAAATAAAATGATAGTCCTATAATTCATCTTAATTTAGTCATAATAACACCATAGGAAAGTAATCCAATCAATAACGAAGACAATTGAATGATTACAATACAATATAGGACAAGATCACAACGTAGGGTAAGGAATGAGAATCATGTTCTTCAATTTAGACCAAACCATTACAAATTACAATAAAGAAGTTAAATTACATGTTAGTATATTAAATATAACCTAAAAAAATCATCAACAACTCAATTCCTAACTGCAATTTTGTTATTGTATGAAACCCATAAGAAAACTAAACTTTTGAAATCCATTTTGAAGGAACCCTTTCAGGAAAGAGTTTCAAAGGTGAATTAGATACCATACCTTAAAGTTTGATAACATATTGATGGTGAATTATCCCCTTTCCCACCCCCAAACCCTTATCCTTGATAGTCTTCAATGGTGAGTTAAAGTAGAGATAGAAAGAAGAGAGAAGAAAGAGATTTTGTGTTTTAGAGATCTAATTAGTTTAATTGGGGTTGGGGCTTTTATATGGGTTTTAAACTAGATAATTGTTCTCCCCTTTATCCCTAACTAAAACCGAAACCACCTAACTAATTATATGAATTAATATGAAAACGTGTAGAAAACTCACCCTTCAAAGACGGAACCCTGCCGATGGGCAGTCTATGAACCTACGGACCCTTACCCTTCCGTCGTGCACTTAGTCGATGAGTTCAGAGATTGTGCAGGCAAGGGCCTTCGTCAACTTGGCTAAGTATGGGACGACAGTTGCATTGATGCCCCGGCAGTCCACACACGGACCGTAGGTGGTTTCCGATTCGCTCAAACTTACTTCTCAAATAAGAAGTAAGGTGGTCGTACAGAGTAAAGAACCCAACTAATGAGGTTGAGATCGTTCTCACGAGGAAAATAGTTCAGACTTAACTTTAATCTATTATTACTATTATTTAGTCAATTATTTCTTTAGAAAACAAAAGGTAATAAAGGGGGGTTTTATTTCTAAATTAATTAAAATAACTACCTCAATTAAAGTTAACAACTAACATACTCAAATCTTGGAGTTTAATCAATTAATAAAAGTAACTAGGGTTTAAGTGTTCCCCAAAGGTTCATAACTTGATAATTCTAACTATAACAATTCTTTCCTAATATCTTGCATGCAAAGTGATAAGTTATGTATTTCTAAATCCTTGGTCCGGCATCTAGAAAATTTCACTCCGCACCTTGGTCCGGTTACATGTGTTACTTTACCAACCCTTACATTTACTTCATAGTAAGCATTGTATACAATATTTGACTAAGTTATTACCTCGTACCAGTCAACAATAGCCTATTAGATAGTATACACTAAATCTATGTTTATAATTCTTTTCCTATTATCTACCTCCTTGGTCCGACAAGTAGCATTAAGGCGAGTTCTAACGTTGGCCATCCGTTAATAAGACTTCTAAGCGAAAGAATTATCAATACATGCAAGACACTATTCTAGAATTGTTATTTTAGTTAGATTTTACCTCAGTATTCATTCATGGTTCCCACAACCCTAGTTATGTCGTTAAGTTACCCATAGTCATAATCACAATATTCATATATGTAATATAAGAATTCATGCACTTAGTTAAATGATAAAGAATAAAATCCAGAAGTTCACTTGATTAATCAACAAACGCACCAACAATCAATTCCAGAAAAAGTGTCTGAATTACTGAAATTAATAGAGGACTAAAGATTCTCCAAAAGTCTAACAATCAAAAAGTCTAATAACAAAGAGTCTACTTAGAAAAACAAAAGAGTCTAACCCCAAAAACGAGGTTTTTCCAACTATTTATAAAAAACAAAAACGTAATAAAAAAAGGACTCTTATTGCTGAAAATTTGTCAAAACGCGTCCGAGTCGACCGACCTCATGACGGGCTTTCGTGGTCATGATGGGCCGACATGGCCTCCATCATATTATACTTTACAAATCCTTTTGAGACTTTCTTCATTACCCTCGACGAATGGTTATGATGGACCGTTCAAAGCACGGCAGTCCGTCGAGGGTCTCCGTTCCATAACACTTAAACTTCTTGGAAATTGGGTACTGGGACTACACTCAGATAATCACGATGAACAAGCAGGACGGACCGTCGTGGCTATGATGGTCCATCATAAACTTCGTAATCCCACACGTAGGTCAGACTTCCCTATCTTGCTTAAGAAGCTTTAATATGATGCCACCTACGGACCGTCACAAGCTCTGTAGGTGGTAACTTTTCTGCATTCTTGCTCAATAACTTCCGCGTTCATCTTTAGACAGATTTTCTGCAAATAAAGAGAAACCTACATAAAAATAAATACAAAAGTCTTTTGGACACACACTAAACTTAAGGAAAAAGTATTAAAAATACCGTGAAACCACGGTAAATCAACACCTAAACTTAAATTCGTTGTTTGTCCTCAAGAGATGCAATATGACTCTCTACAAAATCTTTGTACAATAGTATCCATTTTTTTAGCTTCGCAATCATTTGGCTATCAATCCCGATCAGTCTCATCATGTTTAATCATGTTATTACTATAAGGTTTGAATTATGTGAAATCAGACCATGACAAAGACACACCACGCACTGACACCTATCCTCTTCAATTTCTCAATGAGGTGCTAATATTTCCGGTATTTCAATTAGTGTCCTCACTTCAAACAACATCCTTATTTTTCACACAATGATTTCGGTTAAAGTATAAGGATTTCTTTTCAACACTCACTCTAAGAACAAATTCACAACTGATTCATAGATATTGCCATAAGCTTGCACTTATTTTCACTGCTGTAAGTTCTCCATACAACTCTTAGGATCACGATAGGACATTCTTATCTTATAACATAGGCTCATGGTCAGGTAGGGTATATTTAGGTATACTTTAGTGACTTTTTTCACTTTTCTTTCAACTGGTTCTTGAGTCACTTTTCTTTTGTTATTTCTCTTTCTTTATTCTTTCAACCCCACTTTTCAGATCATTCCTCAGAATAGCCGTCCTCAACTCATGGCTTTGCCATCAGTCAAAGTACACAATACCCAAAGTTGGGTCAGGGCCATGAAAAGGTTGTTTACTGCATTAGCCACCCTCAACTTATGCTTTTGGCATAAGCTGAGGTTCACATGTCAAAGGAGGGACCAGGGCCAACACATTATTCCTAGAAAGATTAGTTGGGGTGAAAAATAGAGGTCTTGTTTAAGCTCAAATCATTTGGATCAAAAAGTGATTCATTTCATTCAATTTTTTTAATTCTTTGTTTAGGCTAAAAATTAACTATATTGAAGAAGGGCATATGATCCTTTCCTAATTGTCTATTACAACTTACTTTTAGCAGGACTAACCAGGCAGGTTCTATATCTATACAAATAGTGGACTATTCAAATCTTCCTCACACTCACTTGACATCTCATTACTCTACAAGATTATCAGACACCTAGTTCGAATTTTAGACTTAGGGTCATGCAATGGTGTATCTCTATATCATGCTTAGAGCCACATATTTATCAATTATTATGCCTAGTCATGCATCATTTTAATAACATCAGGATATCTTTTTAAATTTAGCCATCATTCTTCCTAGTTATACTGTGTACACAAGATATAGACATGTCGGTTCAACAATAAAAATAATCAGTCTCTTGGGGAAAAAGAACACAGGCAAGAAAACCCCAAACAAAAAGATATGCAATTATCCCCAATGCATAAAAAACTGAAATACGAGAGTGGTAGGTGAAGCAAACGTGGGTCTCAAAGCACAAACGATCATCAAGCTGGGGGGGTATGGTTCCCTAGAACCCACTACCTCTGTAGTCTGGACACTCTCAGTAGTGTCCTCATCAACAACAACACTATCAGTAATGCCTCCCGCGGTCTCCACATCTCTGAAGCTAGATGCCCCAACAGCTGACTCTACAGCCCTGATCCGACACACCTCCTCATCAACAAGTGACGCTCTCCTCGCAGCCTCCATGTCACGGCGCTCCTTCTTCCATGCTCTAGCCTCATCCTCCTCTCGAACCTTGTGCCTGTTGGCATGCTCTCGAGGGGGAGGTGGTGGAATCCTAGAGTGGCGAATTACGCCGCCATCACATTGTCCTAAGCAGGCTCTGCAGAAGGGGCCTCAGACTCAAGAACCCTAGCCTCTAAGATCATATCAATGTCCGCTCGCAGACTCTCAGCCGCTGCTTGAAGGGTCGACAGGTCCACCTGAGGGGCTGTCCGGGCTAGCACCCGCAACTCGAAAGCGTCCAAGCACTGACGAACATAATCTATCTTCCGTTTTATGTGTTGGACCATTTTACGCTCCAAGTGCTCCTCCGCCTCAGCAATAGACCTCTGCATCCAAGGCTGGATGTGATGCAGAAGTGTAGCCATCTGAGCCTCTAGTTTCTTGACCCTAGAAAGCGGGACCAGAGCGGGGAAAGGGGCTGAGCGAGAGGAGCTAGGGGTAGTGCTACTACCCGGGATAGACTCAACTTGGGTAGTGTTAGTGGTTGCGGAAGCATCCTGCGTAGCCGTTCGAGTATGTGCTACCGTATCAGCTAGATTTTCACAAAGTGGAGGCAACTCTGGTCGGGACCCTCTGCATGGAGCAAACTCACTGGCCTCATCCCTGACGAGGCCGATATCAATAGTGCCCAGTGGAGTCTTTAGGAACACCTGCGGATCTGCATAAGGAAAATATCATGCACGGAAACGGGTAAGTAGTTTTGACCTTGAAAGCCTTTCGTGCATGACCTCCTGTAGAAGCCAAGAAAAGTCCACCTCAAACCCGTCTTTCATCGCCTCCATGAGAACTAAACGATCCCATATGACAATATTATCAGCAGCCGTGGGGGAAACGCAGTGGCGGATAATTAATCATAAGAACTTAGTCGTGAAGGTCAAGTTAGCCTTCTTGATGGATGCATTTGACTCTGTTATCCATTCTGCACCCGCTCCATCAATCGACAAGTGTAGGGCCATCCACATTTTGGTGGTCTCTCTCAGTGATGGCTCACACAAGAATTGGCCATCTTTTACAATTTGCCACCAGTAGTCAAACTCTGCAGTGAGAGGGGTCCTGTATGCATCAATATTTTCGCCGTACAGATACTGACGAATGGCTACAAGTGAGATAAAAACCTGTATTCCGCGTACTCGTACATGCTCAAGTTGGGTCTGTTTGGTGGGGGCATCCCGTTGATCTATCTGTGATCGAAGAGTAGCCACATAAGAGGTGTAGAACTCTCAGACCATCTCCTAACTGTAGCGACCCAAATCACGAGCTATCCACTCTACCCAGTGTTTGGTAAAGAGATTGTGGATCTCAAACATAGTGTGGAGAGTTCCCGTAAGGACTCGCCTCTCCAGTGTAAGGGTCTGTTTCATGACGCCTTTATCATTTAGAAACATGGCATCTGAGTAAACTTGATATAGCCTATCGACACACCACCGGTTGGGCTGGTTGGCAACCGGGGTGAGAGCACCTGTCGGTGAGCTTGGAGTGGAATCAGGACTATCAGCCTCATCAGACGAGGCAGACTGTGTAGCTGTGGTGGTTGCAGGGACTTTTGCGGACCCGGAGGATTCCTCCGACCATGAAACTCCTAAGAAACTAGACGCTCATTCTTCATGTGTAGCCAACCCAGAAGGTGTGCCGGTCTGTGTGTGCTCCATGTAAGACTGGTAGGCACTGACTACGCCAGACCCCACCTTTTTGGGCGTAGCTCTAGTTTCCTGTGTAGCTCGTGATGTAGTGGCAGTGCCTGGGGGAACGTACTCGGGATCATGCTTATCATCAGAGCCTATAATCAATCGGGCAGATGGGGCGACAGTCTTTGAACACCCACGTGCATAGACTCGATCTTGTTTTGGTGCCATTAGAAATAGTACCTGTAAAGAATCAATGTTAGTACTAGAAGTAGCAAACAAGACAAGAAAAAATGACACAAAAAAAAATATAAGAGCAAAATTGTAATGTTATCTCTGTAGTAAAAGTGAAACGCGACGGACCAGGTGACGGCTTGTCGTGAGTACGATGGACCGTCATGGAGTCCGTCATGTCTTACTTCAACTATTTTTATGTAGAGACCCCTGAAAGAAAGTATGTATTAGTTATGAGGGATCAGCAGGACGGACCATCGTGGTAATGATGATCCGTCATCGATGTTCGTCGTGAGGTACTTAGAAAAAGGTATGGAGACCCTTAGGAGAGGGGTCTCTGATCTTCATGACGGATAAGAAGACCGTCGAGGCTAAAACGGTCCGTCGTATATGTCTGTTAGAAGACGCTTTAAAAAAATGGAGACCCTAAGGACAAGGGTGTCTGACACCCATAACGGTTGTGTAGGACGGATCGTTGAAGGTATGAAGGTCCGTCGTAGATGTCCATCTGAGGACACTTGGAAAAAGTTGGAGACCCTAAGGAATAGGGTCGCAGACAACCAAAACTTTCTGGAGGATGGACAGTCGTGGGAACGACGGTCCCTCACATGTGTTCGTTGGTGGATACTTTAGAAAAAACGAACAGTGGGGTGTTGGAGGTATTTGAACGGACCCTATGATGGTCCGTCGTGGGTACGACGATCCGCCATCGGGGTCTCATTCTGTCATTCACTGATATAAGTGAGGATGCCACATTCATCCTCTGTGACTCACATGGAATACTTATTGTGTACCTATATGTTTCTAACCCGAATACATACAAAACTAGCAATGCTAAAGCACCTATTTCTCGAGTTTTAACAAGGCCATTCGAGGATTCTCAACCTAGGTCAGACAAAATTGGATCAAAGAATGAAGACCCATCAATAAGAAATAGGCTAATACTAATTGAAAAATAAAAATGCAATGTAAATGGGTAGAAATCAAAGACACATACCTGTGAACAGGAGAAAGAGAAGCAAGTGATGCACTATGAACAGAACCACAACAGCAGACTCCGACCAGTAAAGAGTAGATTTTAGGAATTGGGGAATTTGGGAAGTGATTAGTTGATACAAAAGAGAAGTAGGAAGTTGAAAGTTTGAAAGGGAGGGAAATGGGAGAAAAAGAGAAGGAAATGGGTGAAATGAAGTGCTGGGGTTAAATGTTAACAATTTTTAAAATACTCCCAGGTGGGTTTGGTCGGGTACGCTCATTAATGATGCGATGAGTCCCCGATGACGGTTCATCGCAGATAATGCTCTCGCAAAATGTAATGACCCGACTGTACAAGGAATAGTGACCGGACCCAGATCTTCTTTCTTTTGTACTAGAGATCTTGTACCAATAGCACTACAAGGCTGCATTCTATCATCATTTTCAAAAGTGACCGATCTTTCTCTTCGTAACCAGATCTTCATAAGCTTGGCATAATCGGGCATTTGTTCTAGAGCTTCTACCAAAGGGAAATTGATAGAAAATTGCTTCAACATTGTTATAAAACGCCGAGCCTTACCATCCTCGGTCTTTTTCACTAATCTTTGAGGAAAGGGGGGTGGTGGTCTAGGCATGTGAGTTACCTTTGTATGCACTTCAACATCTTTTCCCGTGGTATCTTCTACTTAAACACTAACCTCTACCACTTTATCATTATCTTTTATAAACTTTTCCTTATTAGACGACATAGGTAGGTAAATGGTCTTCTTACCACCACGAGTAGTGATTGCCGTACAGTGTCCATCATTTTTCAGATTTTGGACAGTGTTGCTAGGAAGAATGCCCGGTTGCCGTGTGCTCACAGTCGTAGATAATTAGGTCATTTGCAACTCAAGCTGCTTAATAGATATTACATGTGTATCGACTGTCTACCAAATACCCCTTAAATAACTCCTTAACTCTTTAATGTGCTCATCACTAGCATTGAACCTCCTCATCATTTTGTGCAACATATCCTCTACTCGCGCCATACTATCTCCACCATCCCTAGGAGTAACTTTACAATTTTGAAGAGGGACATAGGGCCGATTCCTATCATTTTTGTTACCATAGTCACCCCTGTTGAAGTTGTTATCGCGGTTGTAGTTTCCATCTCAAACATAATGACCCTTACGGTTATAGTTACCATATATCTAACCTTGGTATCCTTGACCTTGGCACCAATTCTCCTTATTTGAGCCTTTGGCACTCGGACGGAAACCCCCCCGTCTTCTCATTTACCGCATAGGAAATTTCCTCATAATAGTATTCATCATTTGGTTGTGGTGGTTTAGACGAGTAGTTCACTGCATTTATATTTTCTTCACCCCAGTGACATGTTTTAATGCAAAACCAAGATCAGTTCTCATCTGAGCCATCTCTTCACAAATCTCATCTGTGGCTGGGTTGTTAGTGGATTGCACTGCGAAGGTATTTCTCCCATTAGTTGACTTCCTAGTACTCCAAGCTTTATTATTCCGGGAGATTTTCTCTAACCTTTCAGCAATCATGGCATAAGGACACTCCCCATAAGAACCACCCGCTATAGTATTCAATACCGCTTTATTATTACCATTCTGTCCCCGATAGAAGTTTTCCTTCAGTGACTCATCATCTATGTGGTGATTGGGGACGCTTCTAAAAAATGAGGTGAATCTATCCCAAGAACTACTAACTGACTCTCCTGGTAGTGACACAAAGTTGTTCACTCTATCTTTGTGGTTTAGTTTCTTAGAGACTGGGTAGTAACGTGCTAAGAAAACGTCCCTTAGTTGGTTCCAAGTGAAAATTGAGCTATCTGGGAGCTTAGTGAACCAAATTGCATCCTCTCCCGTCAGTGAGAGAGGAAAGACTCTTAGCCCTATTACATCCAAATCAAAATCAGGCCTCCCTACACCGCTTTTACACACTGCCCTTACCTTATCCATATGGGAATATGGATCCTCAGAAGGTACCATGAAAACAAACCTCTGGCAGTGAGCATTTTCATCAGACTAATAGTTACCACAAAGGTGTGGCCTTGTTGTAGAGGGGGCAAGACAAGTGGCCCATCAGAGTGTGCTATATTATCATAGCCTCTTTAGTATTCTTGAGGACGTGGAGCGAGATTTTGTCCCCTTTGTTGATTTTCACATGGATCATTGGGTAATAACTGACCATGAACATCAACCGGAGCTGGGATGTTCTGGTTTAGATCATCATCGTTAATACCCAAGTTTCGACTCATGTTGCACAGTGTACGCTCTAATTCGTGATCGTAGGGAAACAAGGGTTCTCTTTCCCTCTGTGTATTTGGCATACAAGGAAGATAGTTCTACAAGAATCAAAAACAATAAAAAAGTAGAATTAAGAAAATATCGACTAAACATTAGTTTAAGTTAATCTAAAATCTACTTTCCGCGGCAGCGGCGCCAAAATTTGATACGCTCAAACTTACTTCTAAAATAAGAAGTAAAGCGGTCTTATCAAGTAATGAACCAATCTTATGAGGTTGGGATCGTTCCCAAGAGGAAAATAGTTCAGACTTAACTTTAATCTATTATTACTATTATTTAGTCAGTTATTTCCTTAGAAAACAAAAGACAATAAAAGAGGGGTTTTCATTTCTGAATTAATGAAAATGACTACCTAAATTAAAGTAAACAACTAACAGATTCAAATCTTGGAGTTTAATCAATTAATAAAAGTAACTAGGGTTTAAGTGTTCCACATAGGTTCCTAACTTGATAATATTAACTATAACAATTCTTTCCTAGTATCTTGCATGCAAAGTGATAAGTTATGTATTTCAAAATCCTTAGTCCAGCATCTAGAAAATTTTACTCTGCGCCTTGGTCCGGCTACGTGTGTTGCTTTACTAACCCTTACATTTACGTCATATTGAGCATTGCATTCGTTATTTGACTAAGTTATTACCTCATACCAATCAACACAAGCATATTAGATAGTATACACTAAATCTTTGTTGATAATTCTTTTCCTATTATTATCCTACTTGTAACGGCAAGTAGCATTAAGGCAAGTTGTAACGTTGGCCATTTGTTAAAAAGACTTTTAAGCGAAAGAATTATCAATAAATGCAAAAAACTATTCTAGAATTGTTATTTTAGTTAGATTTTACCTTATTATTTACTCATGGTTCCCACAACTCTAGTCATGTCGTTTTGTTACCCATAGTCATAATCACAATATTCATATATGTAATATTAGAATTTATGCACTTACTTCAATGAGAAAGAATAAAATCCACAAGTTCACTTCATTAATTAACAAACGCACCAACAATCAATTCCTGAAAAAGTGTCTCAATTACCTAAATTAATCGAGGACTATAGATTCTCCAAAAATCTAACAATCAAAAAGTCTTATAAAAAAGAGTTTACAAACAAAGAGTCTTAACACAAAAGAGTCTAACCCAAAAAATGAGGTTTTTCCAACTATTTATAAAAAACAAAAACCTAAAAAAAGAAGGAATCTAATTGCTGCAAATTTGTCAAAACGCGTTCGAGTAGACGGACCTCGTGACGGGCAGTCGTGGTCACGACGGGCCATCATGGCCAGCGTGTACTTTACAAATACTTCTGGTTCTTTCTTCATTACCTTTGACGAACAGGTATAATGGACCGTTCCAAGCACAACGGTCCGTCGAGGGTCCTCGTTCCATAACACTTAAACTTCTTGGAATTTGGGTACTAGGACTACTATCTGATCATCACAACGAACAAGCAGGACGGACCGTCGTTGATATGACGGTCCTTGATGAACTTCATAATCCCACACTTAGGTCAGATTTCCCCATCTTCCTTCAGCAGATTCACTATGATTCCACCTACAAACCGTCACAAGCTCGATGGACCGTCACAAGCTCCGTTGGTGGTAACTTTTCTGCATATCTAACTCAAAAACTTCTGCATTCATCATTAGACAGATCTCCTGCAAATAAAGAGAAACTTCCATAAAAATCAATAAAAAAAGACTTTTGGACCCACACTAAATTTAAGGAAAATGCACTAAAAAAACCGTGAAACCACGGTATATCAGTTTCGTCGATGCTCACTGCCCGAACACTGTTGCTTCAAACGCAAGGGTCCTCCTGAAGGGACCTTGGATGTTCCTTGGGGAGTTGTACCCAAAATTTTCAACCATGAAACAATTCAAAAACCTATTAGCTACCTTTTAACAATTTTTCATACATTTCCGACTATTAAAAGTTAGTCAAATAGACTACAATACACTAGTACCCTTTTGAACCAAACTTTTGGATGGCATGGACATTCTTGGACGTTTTGGTTCTTAAACTTCCTAAATGACCTAAATTCAATAGAATGGACATAAAACAGTACATAGACCCCATGACACCTATTTTAGGCTTTACGACACATCTTGAATTTTCAATGTATAACATTATTCCCCCCTCCCCGCAGGAACACTCGTCCCCGAATGTCACCAAAACTATTTTGAAGGAAGCAATAGACTCAAAATTAGCAGCCCAACCAATCAAATCAAATTAACATAAATCATGTCATTTCAACAAGGTAATTTCAAAACCCATATTACCACACATAAGGCTCAAATAACTTCATCATGAGACAGTTCTTCCAACAATACTTAAGATCTCAACCTACATTACATGAGTAAATTTGCACAAAGTTCAACTTAACAACATTCTACATAACATTTCATAAACACTAACCATATCAAAAAGTAAAACATAACTCAAATAAACCAAAAAGGCCAAAATTCAAGTTTAAAGCACCTACTTCACGGTAACTTCAATGTGAAGTACTAAAAAATGCACATTTTAAAAAACTTCACCCATAAATCAAGAAACTTCTATTTCTTGTCATATTTATTTTATTAAAAAGAATGAATAACCTTAATTATCAAAAATATGAGGGTAACGGGACCTCATGTAGGCCTCGATCTCCCATGTTTCACCCTCAAATAGGTGATTCCTCCATAACACCTTTACGAAAACCACCTCTTTATTCCTTAACTCCTTACTCGCCTATCAAGAATTTGAATTGGAACATCCTCATAAGAGAGGTTATCCTTGACACCAAGACCCTCAATAGGAGGAATGGACTCGGAATCACAATATACTTTTTCAACATAGATAACATGGAAAATTGGATGAACCGAAGTAAATTTACTAGGAATTTTCAATTCATAGGAAACCTTACCAACCCTTTCCAAGATTTCATAGGGACCCACATAATGAGGAATCAATATCCCCTTCATGCAAAATCTAACCACCCCTTTCATTGGTGAAATTTTCAATGCACCTTATCACCTTCTTCAAACTCCAAATCCCTTCTCCTATGATCGGCATAAGACTTTTGCAGACTATAGGCCGTTTGCAACCGGTTCCTTATTATATGAACCTTTTCCAAAGATTTATAAATCAACTCAGGACCAAGAAATTATTGCTCACCCACTTCAAACAATCCGATAGGAGACCTACACCTCCTACCATACAAGGCTTCATAGGTACCCATGGAAATGGATGACTGAAAATTATTATCGTAGGCAAACTTCACTAAAGGAAAATGTTTATCCCATTTCCCTTTAAAATAAATAATGCATTCCCTAAGAATATCTTCATGGGTTTGAATAGTGTGATCCGCATGACTATCCGTGTAGGGATAAAAAAGTGGTGCTCAACTTTACCGTAGTACCACACCCTTTTTGGAATGATATCTAAAATCTAGAAGTGAATTGTGCGCCCCTATCCGATATTATGGATAACGGAATACCATGGCGGCACACAATATCATCTAGGAAGATTCTTGCAAAATCCTCCACCGAATATGTAGATTTAACGGTAATAAAATGAGCGGACTTAGTGAATTTATCCCCAACCACCCATGTGGAATCATATGACTTTTGAGTCCGAGGTTAACCTACTACAATGTCCATATTTAAGTCTTCCAACTTCTGAGTAGGAATCTGATCTCTTGTAGTAATCCACCCAGGTTTCGGTGTTCGGCCTTTACTTGTTGGCAATTCAAAAAATTAGCGACAAACTCCCCTATGTCCCTTTTTAGACCTTCCAACAAATATATCTCCCTTAGTTCATGGTTCATTTTTGTCGAACCCGGATAGATTGAGTAGCGGGACCCATGTGCTTTTTCTAGGATCTGATCCCTCAACCCATCTACACCGGGAAAACACAATCTCCCTTGGTACCTTAAAATACCATCCCCCCCTTAGGAGAATGATTAATACAACTTTTCGAGAGCCAATTCTTTGAAATCCTCTAAGGATAGATCAAGGTGTTGTTTGGACTTCACCTCAACCATTAGAGATGACTCGGAGTTATGATGAACTATAGCACCCCCATTCAGAGAACCTTCCAACCTCAGCCCAACTTAGCCAACCTATGAACTTCCTTTATTAGGTCTTTATTAGCTTCATCAATGTGGGATACACTACCCATAGTCATACAACTTAGTGCATCCACCACCACATTTGTTTTTTTGGAGTGATAGAGGAAACTCATATCATGATCTTTCGAAAACTCTAATTACCTCCTTTGTCGGAGGTTCATCTTTATTTGGATAAACACATATTAAGGACTCTTATGATCTGTAAAAACATCAACATGAACCACCTACAAGTAATGCCTAAAAATTTTCAAAGAAAACACCACGGTCGCTAATTCAAGGTCTTGAGTAGGATAGTTACTCTCAGACACCTTAAGTTGCCTAGAGGCATGCGCTATCACCTTTCCATGTTGCATAAGAACACACTCCAAACCCACTCGGGATGCGCTAGAATACACAACAAAACCGTTTGTACTCTCTGGTAAAGTCAACACCGGAGCGGAAGTGAGCCTATATTTCAACAGTTGAAAACGTTTCTCACATACCTCCGACCACTCAAACTTCATATTCTTTTGGGTCAAAGTAGTCAAAGGAGATGCAATGGATGCAAAACAATACACGAACCTCCGATAATAAATTGATAAACCCAAGAAACTCCTAATATTTGTTGGAGTCAAAGTTCTAGGCCAATTATTCATCGCCTCCATTTTACTTAGCTCTACCTCTACTCCCTCACTAAAGATGGTATGCCCAAGAAATGTCACTGACCTCAACCAAAACTCATATTTGTAATATTTGGAAAACAATTGATGTTCTTTAAGTGTTTACCATACCACCCTCTAATGAACCATATGATCACCCTCATTCATCGAATATAGCAAGATATCGACAATGAAGACAATGAAACATTAATCTAGACAATTTCGAAACACTCTAATTATTAGGTCCATAAACACCGTTGAAGCATTAATGAGACCAAAAGTCATTACCACGAACTCAGTGCCCATATCGAGTCAGAAAAGTCATGTTTGGTTTATTCTCACCTCTCACCCTAAATTTGTGATACCCCGACCTCAATTCTATCTTTGAAAAGTACCTCTCCCTTGGAGTTGATCAAACAAGTCATCAATCCGAGGGACAGGGTACTTATTCTTAATGGTGACCTTGTTGAGTTTGCGGTAATCAACACACATTCTCAAGTACCCATCCTTCTTCTTCACAAAAAAAAAATGGAGCACCCCATGGAGAAATACTAGGCCTTAGTAAATCCTTGAGTTTAACCTTCAACTCCTTCTGTTCAGCTGTGCCATCCGAAAAGGAGGAATTAATATGGAATTTGTATCCGATAGCAAATCAATGCCAGTGTCAATTTCCCGTTCGGGAGGAATATCGGGAAGGTCATTAGGAAAGACAACTGGAAACTCACTCACTACGGGGAACAAATCAATGGGAGGAATTTCGGAGTCTAAATCTTGGACTCTTACAATGTGATATAGACAACCCTTTGAGATCAATTTGCATGGTTTTAGACAAGAGATGATACGACCTTTAGGAATAGAATTTTCCCCTTTTCACTCAATAACGGGTTGATTAGAAAAGTTAAATCTCACCACCCTTGTCTTAACAATCAATGGGTCTAGTTCTACTAGATCAACATCAGAAACTCTATTGAGCAACATTATTGGACAATTTCTATACACCCTTTTTGCAACAACCGACTCACCCACCGGAGTAGACACTATATTGGTTCATGTAAAAAATTGGGTAGCATCGAGATCAAGTAAGGCATATACATCAATAGAGAAAACTTTTAACATACCGGTCACCACGTTGGGAGAAGTATCTTGCTCACCCCTAGAGCGGAGAGTATAGAAGCGGTTCTTCTTAGCAGCATCACTAGAAACACTTGCTTGAGCTTGACCACTACCCTTGTCTTGACTCTTCATGTTTAGACAATCTCTCATCTTGTGACCACTCTTGCCACAAATAAAGCAATTATATGTTCCCTTAAGACAATCACCATAGTGCTTTTTACCACACATTCCACAAAGTAGCTTCTCGGTTGGTGTATTAGTACCTTTTCCCTTGTGGAATTTAGGGTTAGACACCCTATCACCACTATATTTTGGGAACATGGAATGTACTTGATTTGAACCATGCTTCTTAAATCTAGGCTTGTCTTGTATTTCAATCCTATTGTTTAAAGAACCTCCATCAAATGATCTTGTCGTCTTAGCATCTCTTCTCTTTCTCTTAGACCTTGGCTCCTCAACCCTTCTTGCATGCACCATAAGAAGGGAAATGTTCATGTTGTCATGTAACATGGACGAAAGGCACTCCTCTTTTAAGTCATCTAACACTCCTGTCACAAAATGACTCATTTGGTCTCTAGGATTAGAAACAGAGGAAGGTACAACTTAATGAATTCAACAGAGTATTCATGGACACTCATTCCTCCTTGGCGAAGGTTGATGAACCCCGCCACTTTTTCTTCTCTCATTTTCCGAGGAATGAACCGATCTAGTGAAGTATCCTTACAGATCTCCCAAGTCACTCGACCACCCATCAATGGCCTCTTATCCCTTCATTGCACAAACCAAGCTTGTGCCACATCCTTGAGTTGACGTCTGGCCAACTCGACCTTATCACTTGTGGACAACCCCATAGCCAGAAAATTTTTTGAGACTTCATCGATTAATTCTTGTGGTTATTCATCAACCTTAGACCCATAGAAAGTAGGAGGTTTAATTCGAGTAAGTACCTTTAGACAGGAAGCCATAGTAGTGACTTATTGATTAGGACAGGGCAAAACCTATCGGTTTGGTTGAGCCTTCATAGCTTGGGATTGAGTCGTGTCCGCTTATTATTGAGTGGTGATAGCTTGGGCCAATTGAAGAAGAGCAGTTCTTATATTCTGATCCATCAAAGGATGAGGATTAACCGGTGCTTGATCCATATTAGCATCTTCTTCAAGTGGAGGGACTTGCTCACCACGGGGAGGAGCTCCCGCATTGATAATTCCCTCTTCAAGTGTAAGAGTTGCATTCATTCGAGTGCTCATGCTTTATATAAGCACAACAATAGGATTAGATGCAAAAGCACTCCATAAGTATACTCTAATGGCACGATATAACATTTCCAAGAAAGAGAGCGATTCCTAAGTATGATATAGGTTCCTACTCATAAGTGTGGATCTCATCATAATTACGAACAAAAATCTACATAGTCGTTGTAGAGGGAGAGAGACATAACTCAACGATATACAACCTCATGATATGATACCAAGTTTATCACATCAGGGTTTACCCCCTAGATGTAACCGGCGTCGGCGTCCTTTTCAAGGACTAAGACTAGCCTCTTAGTCTAATGTCATTAGATTCATAGATTTAAAAATGCAGAAGAGTTGAAAACCTTCATTAAAAATACTTGGAGGTTTACATAGGCCTCTACATACGCATAATATATAGTCGTATCGAGTATACATAAACTCTTCGTATAGGGAGGTTACATAGCCTTCTACTTTTATTACACATACACATATAAAATAGAAGAAAAGTTTGGAAGATTGTCTCAAATCATAAAATCTAAACAATCATTATAATAGGGGCATAGCCCTTACATCAATCCAACAAGACCACATATATGCCATACAAAAGTATAGTAGTCAATTGAAAGGGAAAGAAATGAAAGAGTCTTTAAAAAGGCCGTAAGCTAGATAGTGGCATTAACCTTGGAAGTTGAGGAACTACCCTACTTGGATGAAATGAGGAATCCAAGACTTCAACAATGTGGCCTTCCAAACTCCTCAAAGATCGAACCTAAAATGTTTGGGAAAAGGTAAGAAAATGGGGTTAGTACTCCACATGTACAAAGTATGAGACCTCATGCACATATACAAGAAAAACATGCTAAAAGGGGACTTTAGTCAAAACATGCCATTTTAACCTTTTATGAACCTAATGCAAATCCAAACAAGTCATAACAACCAACCAAACACGCTTATTAACTCAATATGTAATACATATTCCAACATACTTGAAACCATGATTTACTACAACCCTATCATCAAGGAATAACATCACAAGAATGAATAAGATTCAATCATATCATAAAAAGCAAGCAAACTACTCATGAATCTTTATTAAGTCAACCGTAATGACCAAGAAAGGCCCGATAACCTCACTCAATCAAGTAGCCTAAATAAGAAACCATGACCAATGTCCAACTTCACATAACATAACATTTAGACTTACATTACATCTTATATTAACATTATAACCCAAGGCATACTCATAAGTGAACTAATCAGCATATAGTATTAAATATTTGCTAAGGTCATCATGTACATATCATATATAATCATAACATAAACATCTATAAGAACATACTCCTAAGACTTCACTAGCTAGTATTTGTACGGAGGAAACATAGTTCAAGAACAAGGAAATATAGTTGGCACCCTCTTTATGCACCATGCATTATAGTCTCCAATCTCATGAGTAATTTAGTGTTCCTACCTTCCCTATGTGGGAATGGACACTCCTTAATCTAGTTCGCTCGGTGCTATGCTAGAGTCCCTTTTTGAAATGTCTTTAAGCCTTTAATTTTGCCTAGCTTAGTTAGGTCATAGAGTATATCCCTTGTATAATAATCATCATCAATAGATCAATAAGAATTGTATGAGTGTAAGTCCTTTAATCACAATTCATATATGTAAGGTTAACACATTAGCATTTCATAACATATCAAGGCACATTGATGTTTTCACCATCCTTATATCACATACACTTTAATCAACCTCACAACTTAGTAAAGACATTTCAATTCAACATCAGACCACATTATCATCCTAGTATAAGGTATAATTCAATGTAAAATCACGACTTAACCACAATTAATCATAATTGGAAGTATAGATAGATATTCTAAGACTTACCAAGTCTTCATCATAGTTCATCATCAAAGTCTTACCATTAACCCATAAATCAACCCAATTAAGGGAGTAATATAATAAAATAATGATAACTTATAAGATAACAAGGCCAAATAAATCTCTATAACACAATTCTACACTAGATCATAGCTTAAGACAAAATACATATGATAATTTCATAATATACTTCATAACCTAAATCACATCTCAAGAACTAAAATTATAGGCCTATAATTCCTATTAGTTTATTCATAATAAAACTATAGGAAAGTAATCCAATCAATAACAAAGACACTTGAATGATCACAATACCATGTAGGTTAAGATTACAACCTAGGGAAAGAGATTGAGGATCATGTTCTTTAATTTAGACCAACCATTAACAATTACAACAAACAAATAAAAATACATGTTAATATATTCAATATAACCTAAATAAATCATCAAAAACTCAATTAATAACTTCAATTTCATAACTGGATGAAACCCTGAATAAAACTCAACTTTTTAAATCCATTTTCGATGGAACCGTTTGAGGAAAGAATCTCAAAGGTCAATTAAATTACATACCCTAACGTGTGATAACAATTTGATGGTGAATTCACCCCTTGAAAGCCCCATAACCCTTATCCTTGCTAGTCTTTAATGGTGAGTTAAAGTAGTGAGAGAAAGAAGAGAGAAGGAAGAGCGTTTGTGTTTTAGAGTTCTAATTAGTTTAATTGGTGTTGGGGCTTTTATATGGGTTTTAGGTTAGTTAATTATTCTCCCCTTGATCCTTAAATAACTCCTAAACCGCATAAATTATTTAAATTAATTAATATAAAAACGTGAAGAAAACTCACCCTTCAAAGACGGAACCCCGCCGACGGGCCGTATGTGAACCTACGAACCCTCACCCCTCTGTCTTGCACTCCGTAGATGAGTTCAGAGACTGTGAAGGCAGGGGCCTTCCTCAATATGGCTAAGTATAAGATGACGATGGCATCGATGCCCCGTCAGTCCACACACAGACCATAGGTGTCTCGTCGATGCTCACTGCCCTGGTAGTGTTGCTTCAAACGCAAGGGTCCTCCTCAAGGGCCCGTGGTTGGTCCTTCGGGAGTCGTACTAGGATGTTTCAACTATTAAACAATTCAAAAATATATTACCTGCCTTTTTGCAAATTTTCATACATTTTCGCCTCTTAAATGTTAGTCAAATAGACTAAGACACACTAGTACCCTTTTGAACCATAATTTTTGAAGGTCATGGACGTTCTTGGATGTTTTGGTTCTTGAACCTCCTAAATGACCTAAATTCATTAAAATGGACTTAAAAACAGTGCTTATACCCCATGACACCTAAGTTAAGATTTACGAAAAGTCTTGAATTATAATGGAGTACATATAGTATATGAAAATCATCTACTGGGGGGTATGCGCGCTACGGGGCTTGTTTGACCTTTAAAATGGGTCGGACTCGCTGTGTGGGCTAACTGGATGCATAGGCAAGATATTGACATACTTCCACAAAAAAATTTGACATTTCTAACGTCGAAATCCAGATCATTAAAAATATGGTGTACAATACCATATGAAATTTGACAAAATGGGGGGTATACGGGCTTTACGGCTAGTTTGACATTTAAAAATGGGTCAGACAGATGGCTAGGGTCAATTAGATGCGTAACCAGAAACTTAATGGTCGTACACAATTTTTTTAGATTTAACGTTGGACTTTGGATTACCAAAAAAATGGTGTGCTGTAGAACACGAAAATCGGTGAAATGAAGGGTATGCACACTTCGAAGATTGTTTGACCTTGAATGGGTCAGACTGGCCGTCAGAGATAGCCGACTGCATATCCAAATTCATGACGGACGTCTACAAAATTTTTGGCATTTTTACGTCGAAATTCGGATCACATAAAAATTGGTGTGTTATAGCACAAACAAATTATTGAAATGGAGGGGGGGTATGCGAGATTCGGGGCTCGTTTAACCTTGAGATTGGGTAGAACTGGCTGTGAGGGACAATCGGATGCATAGCCAAGTAATTATGGACGTACATAAAAAAAATTCAGCATTTTTGACATTGAAATCAGATTTACCTAAAAATTGGTGTGTTATAGCACACACAAATGGTTAAAATGGGGGGTATGCGCGATTCGAGGCTCATTTTACCTTTAAAATGGGTAGGACTATCCGCGAGGGCCAACGAGCTGCATAATCAAGATCTTGACGGACTACCACAAAAATGTTTTGTATTTTTGACGTCAGAATCCACATCACCGAAATTTTTTTACTATAGCACGAAAATCTTCAAAATGGGGGCGGGTATGCACGCTTTGGGGCTCTCTGACCTTGAAAATGGGTCCGCTAGCGGTGAGGGACAACCTTCTGCATAGACAAGGTCTTGTCGGACGTCCATAATGAATTTTACATTTTGAACTTTGAAATCCGGATCACCAAAAAAATGGTTTGGTATAGGACACAAAAATCATTGAAATGAGGGGTATGCGCGATTCAAGGTTCGTTTAATCTTGATTATTGGTCGGACTGGCAGTGAGGACCAACCGGATGCATAACAAACGTCTTGATGAGCGTCCACAAAAAAAATTGATTTTTTGACGTGGGAATACAGATCACCAAAAAAATGATGTGCTGCAGCACACGTCAAAAAATAGGGTATGCGCGCTTCGAGGCTCGTTTAACCTTGAAAATGGGTCGAAATAGCCGTAAGGGCCAACCAGTTGCATATCTAAGGTCATGAAGGACGTCGACAAAAAAATTTGGAATTTTTAACGTCGAAATCAGGATCAACAAAAAATTGGTGTGTTGTAGCACAGGAAAATCGTCGAAATGAGGGATATGAGCACTTTGGCGCTCATATGACCTAAAAATTGGGTCAGACTAGCGTGAGGTCCAACCAGCTGCATAGCCAAGGTTTTAAAGGATGTCCACAAAAAGTTTCAGCATGTTTTACCTCAGAATATGGATTACCAAAAAAATTGTGTGCTATAGCACACTAAAATCATAAAAAATGAGAGGTATGCAAACTTCAAAGATTGTTTGACCTTGAAAATGGGTCGGACTGGCCGTGAGAGCCAGCCGACAGCATATACAAGTTCATGACGAACGTTCACAAAAAAATTTGGCATTTTGGATGTCGAAATCTAGATCAACTAAAAATTGTTGTGCTATAGCACACAAAAATCGTCGAAGTGAGGGGTATGCGCTATTCTAGGACAGTTTGACCTTTAAAATGGGTAGGACTGGCCGTGAGAGTCAACCTGATGTATACACAAGGTCTAGTCGGATGTCTAAAACAATTTTCAGCATTTTGGACGTCAAAATCTTGATCACTGCACATGTAAATCATCGAAATGGGGTTATGCGCGCTTCGGGGCTCTTTTGACCTATAAAATGGGTCGTACTAACTGTGAGGGCCAATTGGCTGCATAGTCAAGGTCTTAAAATATATTCACAAAAAAATTTCAGCATTCCAGACGTCTGAATCAAGATTAGAAAAAAAAATGATGTACTATACCACGTGAAACTCAATGCAATGGGGAGGGGTATATGCTCTTTGGGGCTCATTTGACCTTGAAAATGGGTCTGAATGGCTGTGAGAGACATCCGACTACATAGCCAAGTTCATGAAGGACGTCCTTAAAAAATTTTGGCATTTTTCACGTCGAAATCTGGATCACCCAAAATTTGGTGTGTTATATCACATGCAAATCGCCGAAATGGGAGATGCGCGATTCGTGGCACGTTTAACCTTGATAATGGGTAGGACTAGCCGTGTTATAGAACACAAAAATCAACGAAATGAGGGGTATGCGCGAAGGGGCTCGTTTAACCTTGAAAATGGGTTGGATGGGCCGTGAGGGCCAACCATCTGCAAGACAAGGTCTTGACGGACGTCAACAATTTTTTTTAGCATTTTTAAGGTCGGAATCTGAATTGTTAAAATATTGTTTGGTATAGAACACGAAAATCTTTGGAAATAAGGAGGGGGTATGCACGCTTGGGGCACGTTTGACCATGAAAATTGGTCGGACTTACCATGATGGACAACCGGATAGATAGACAATGATCTTGACGGACGTCCATAATACATTTTCATTTTGGACATTGGAATTCAGATCACCAAAAAAGGGTGTGATATAGCGCACGAATATCATTGATATTGGGGGTATGCGCGCTTCGAAGCTCATTTGACCTTGAATATTGGTCGGACTGTCTCAGAGGGCAAACCGACTGCATATCCAAGGTCTTGACGGACGTCCTAAAAAAATTTCAGCATTTCGAACGTTAGAACCCGGATCACCAAAAAAATGGTGGGCTATCGCACACAAAAATCATCGAAAGTGGGGGGGGGGGTATAGCACTTTGGGACTATTTGACTTTTAAAATGGATTAGCATAACAGTAAGAGCTAGACGGCTGCATAGCCAAGTTCATAACAGACGTCCATAAACTACTTCGGCATTTTTGACATCAAAATCTGGATCACCTAAAAATTGGTGTGTTATATACACGCAAATCACCGAAATAGGGGGTTATACAAGATTCGTTGCTCATTTAACCTTTATAACCGGTTCGACTGGCCGTGAGGGCCAACCGGATGTATAGACAAGGACTTTATGGACGTCCAATAAATTTAGCATTTTGGACTTCGGAATTTGGATCACAAAAAAAATGGTGTGCTATTGCATAGGAAAATCGTCGAAAAAGAGGGTATGTGCGCTTTGGTGCTCGTTTGACCTTTAAAATGGGTCGTACTGTCAGTGAGTCCAACAAGATGTATTGTTAAAGTTTATACAGAGGTTCACAAAACATTTTGGTATTTTCGACGTCGGAATCCGGATCACGAAAGAAATTGTGGCTATATCACATGAAAATCTTTGAAATGGGGGTGTACGCGCATTGGGGCCCATTTGACCTTGAAAAATGGTCAGTGTGGTCGGTAGGGACAAATAGATGCATAGATAAGGTCTTATCTGACGTCTGCAAAAAAGTTGGAATCCAAATTACCAAACAAAAAGTTGTGCTAAAGCACATGAAAATCATTGAAATGGGGGGTTGCGCACTTCAGGGATTATTTGACCTTGAAAATGTGTCATGCTGGCTGTGAGAGCCAGCCAGCTGAATAGCAAAGGTTATGAGTGACGTCCATAAAAAATTTCAGTATTTTTGACGTTGAACTCCGGATCACCAAAAAATTGGTGTGTTATAGTGCACGCAAATATTTGAAATAGGGGGTATGTGTGATTCAGTGCTTGTTTAACCATGAAAATAGGTAGGACTAGCTGTGAGGGGTAACAAGCTGCATAATCAAGGTCTTGACAGACGTCCACAAAAAGTTCGATATTAATGACTTCGGAATCAGAATCGCCTAAAAATGTATGCTATAGCACACACAAATCTTCAAAATGGGGGGAAGGTTATGCCTGCTTGGGGCTCGTATGACTTGAATATGGGTCAGACTAGCCGTGAGGGCCAACTGGTTTGATAGAGAATGTCTTGCCGGATGTCCACAATAAATTTCTCATTTTTGACTTTGGAATCCAGATCACCAAAAAATGGTGTGTTATAGCATACGAAAATCGTTGAAATTGGGGGTATGCGTGCATCGAAGCTCCTTTGACCTTGAAAATGGGTCGGACTGTGTATGAGGGATAACCAGCTTCATAGCCAATGTTTTTACAGACGCTCAAAAACCATTTCGATATTCTTGACGTCTGAATCTCAATCACGAAAAAAATGATGTGCTATGGCATATGAAAATCGTCGAAATGGGGGGTATGTGCGCTTCGGCGCTCGTTTGACCTTGATTTTTTTTATTAACCTCCTAAGAAAACCTGTAGTAATACTTTGTGCAATGTATTACGTTAAGGTTACAACAAAGCATACATATAACTTACACAAGGCAACACATACCATCATAGGATTTTAGTACAATATAGACATTTTTAAGACCATACCATAGGACAATTACAATAAGCTACATTCAACTTACACCTATAATGAATTCACTTTACATACATCATTATTAGACTTTTTTCATGACCCTTATCTTGGTATACTAGTGAAATGGACATATGAAGCCCCATAACCCCATACATACTTAGTAAACCCTTCATGAGACCACAAACGTTAACATTTCATACATCAACATAACGAGTAAAGATAACTTAATTCATGTCAATAAAAGACCTTTATCATAGAGTCATTTAGACCAACATATTTCATATTAGCATAAGATCACATCTTATAGATTCATACCATGCACATCTTCATAACAAGTATAAAATACTACAAATTCATGCATATAGACATAAGAATAAACATACATGTTAGGTCACCTTCCTAGGACTTCCTCAGGAGCTACTTGTGCAATGTCTAGATGGGTTCATTACTTCCACCTAAACTAAGTAACGTTCCTTATGTCCTCCTTGTTAGGATCCCATTCATTTGCTTCCATTGTCCATTTTACTTAAGGGAAATTATAGCCTAAACTTACACTAACACTATGGGTGATAAACATGGAATTCGGCGTCAACCCCTCATACCAAAAAGAGGGCATCTTACTTGGCAAGGTAAGACATGACTAACATACTACCATCTTAAGTGATATACCTTGTTATTTCCTATGTGGAAAGCATAGTTATAGAACTTGGAGGTACAAGTGAAAACCCTCTTTATGCCAAGATGGGGCATTATGGTTATTACCTTATGGAAACCCTATTTATACGTATTAAAGCATTGTTGTTATCAACCTCATGAGATTTATGGTGACCTACCTTCGGACATTGGGAAGGGACAGACACTCATATTCAGATTCACTTGGTGCTAAGCTAAGTTCCCTTTATTTAAAATCCATTATCGTATTACTTTTATAAAATATAGTCTTAGGAGATTCATCCCCTCATTTTCTAAGTTCATAGGTCATATATGAAAGTTCATCAACCTAATTCATGTGAGAAGATCCTTTCACATGGACATATCATATGTATTAGCACTATCCATTTAAGGATACACTTAAGCAACACCTTTCAGGGCTCCTCTATTGACTATATCATCATTCATGTTTTTGTGTATATATATATATGTGAGTAAACCTTTAACAACACCTTCAGCCATACATGTCCATACATTCATATTCATACATATTGTCACGACCCACAATTACACACTAGAATTAGAGCATCCTTGCGTCGTCACACAGCAAATGAGACTTCAAGAAGTCTCATCTAAGTTTCTTGTATCATTCATTGCATAATAAACATTCTAAAATAGGTAAGAATTGAAAACTTTTTAAAGACACGAAGAACCCTTTCATAAACTTTATGTAAGCGGAAGAATTTAATTTAAAATATTAAATATTTACAACAATCTACTTGAACCATCTACACTTTGGAGTTTACAACACTTGGGACTAATCCCATACAAGACATAAAATAAAAACTTAAGACATAAAGGAACATGTGGATGTTGTCCTCAAATCCATGAGGACTCACCAATACTTCATCTTCAACCCTTAGAAACCTATACATCCTTCATGGCACATCAATATTCCATATCCCTACACTTTAGTCAAAAAGTAAAAGAAGAACTTAGCACAGTAGATGTACTAAGTATTGAAGCCATGCAAAAACTATGAAAAAATGACATTTAGTAATAAGCATTATTTTCATGAATTTCGACTAAAACATCATACTATAATCAAATGAAGAACATGTAACAACTTAGAAACACATAAGAAATCATTTAACAAAGAGTCACAATTTTAGCAAACCTCACTTCACTATCAATGAACTCAATTCACTGTTACAGTGAAGTTCCTTCACTTCACTTTAGACACCCTTTGGCATGTAATCTTCTCAATCAAAGCTATCCTAATATTGACTTAAGTCACACAAAGAAAGACCGTCCATACACCCTCTCTAGATGTTCCTATACGAACCTCAAGATTAGTTATAATGAGTCACATACACACTTAAGAGATATCAACATAAGAACATGAAATTTCCTTCCAAGGTGACTCTAAGGTTCACTTGAGTGAGTTGTGAAGCGAGCGCCCATACAATCCTTTACACACACACACACTTAAGAGATCCTTTAGACTACCTAAGATAGAATTATTCTCATTTAGCACATTAGCATATAGGTGATATGACACACTTAAGAAATCATTTGGACTACCTAAGATAGAATCATTCTCATTTATAACATTACCATATAGGTGATATGAAATTCTCCTTCCAATGGCTATAAAAAGATTTACTTAAGTAAATTAAGAAGATAACGTCCATAGTGACCTATTCAAGATTACCTTAACAATCATTAAGATTACATAAGGCTTAGATCATGTCCACATAATCAACTAACTTCTAGAGTCATTCTTAAGACTTTTCTAGGTAAGATAAGAAGTGACCATTCCTATGTCCCATTCACACCTTAACTGGACAACCCTTAATTACACTAGATTAGTACTACTGCATTTGAACATACTTTATTAACTTAATTCATTATATTCATTAGGTCATTATGGGACATTCAACACATCGAGGACATCAAAGTAATGGTCTTGAAAAAGACCCAGGGACTCTCACTAATACCTTCAAAGCCTATTGTGCAATGTCTATATAGCATCCCATACCACTACCTAAACTTCATAGAACTTCTCTAGTGCTAGCAAGTATCCCATATTATGAGACTAGTCATTAACCGACATATACCATTCTAGCAACTCATGGAATACGGAGTTCTAACCTGTTCCGATGAGGGTTTTCTTCTTGCCAAGGGTAATATTAGGACACATCCCATGTAGGCACATGGTTAAGAAATATGAACGACGTGCTTTGTATTCTACTCTCATTCTTATCTAGAACTACTTCCCTTACCATACTAACTCGGTTCTAGACTTTGTTCTCATAGAGTAATTCACATTAAAGGTTCACATAAAAGGGTTCTATAACAAGTTCATAACCCAATATCATTTACCCTACCAAAGAGGTCTTCTTAGGGATACTTCCAATGGCGACAAGAAGCTCATTATGAATTTTCTAATGTTTGATATGATGCCGTTCCAGCTAATCATTCTTAAGTCCATCATTCCTTTACTTGAAGGATGCCATTACGACTTTTGACTTCAACATACATAAATTACAAATTGGTTCAAGGTTTCTCATAAAAGACCCTCTTAACATCATTCAGGGTCACATATCTTTCATACATTCAAGACTAACAGATATAAGCATCATAAGTCAAGAAATCACATATTCATTTTCATACAAGCATAAAATAAGGGACACAAGTAAACCATGACAATTCACCCCATACTTCACCTTAACACATATTACTTGTAATTTTATAAGCACATGGGAATAACCATTATCATCTTTAAGTCATCCTACACACTACCATATCATCATCAATATAACTATTACATACTCATATTGTATAGTAGGAACAACCATGCATCAACCCTAAGACTACACATAAAAGATCATAGTCATAGTTTACATGATTTCCTAACATACATAATAAGAACACATACCTTCATATTCCTTTACATATAGAGAGATACACTCATATTTCACATAAAACAACTGTACAAAAAATCATAGTATTTCAAGTAGTGCCGACAAGGCCATGATCATAATATTGTATAAAGTAACTCCGACAAGGCCATGTCAATTGCAAGTAAATCACATAACACCACCACCATATGTGGACCATACCAATCACAACGTAATTGAAGTCTAATTAACATAAAAATGAAGGAATTAGGGCATTATACTCCACTCCATCTTACCACTTCGATTTAAAGGCTAAATCATCCAATATGATATTACAAGGCCCTTACCAAGGCCATACCCAACAACTAACAACAACTATATGCATAATAAATGAAACTAGGTCAATTCATTACATACTTATAAGTATAATAAAACCTAGATATCAATTGAATATATTTATTGCTTCATTAGAAAGCCCATAGAATATTACATTAGAAATCATAAGCCTTAAGTCAATATCAATTCAATAAGATTAGTATGCAATAGATATAAGAGTATCCATTACTAAATTAATCAAATTTTAACAGAAAATACACCATATACACATAATCTAAACATGAATCAAAAGCCCATAACAATCAACACATGAATTCATGAATATCAAAGCATAATCAATTCACCCATATTTTAGTGAAATCTAGAAACTGAGAAGATCAAGGGTAAATGGATAGTTTCATTGGAAAACATCAATTATAAATCAATTTCATCATATATAAACGTTTAGAAACCATTTATGCAGGAACCCACGACTTAGAGTAAAATTGGACTTTTTCATCTTTTTGAAATCCTTTGAAAACCATCTATGAAATTGGCTCTAAAGTGATAGATAGCCTTATATTCAGAACTCCCATACATTTTTTGAATAACCCAAAGATAATTGAAGAAGAAACTCCACTAAAGATTTGTCTTCAATCTCCATCTTCATCTTGAACTCACATGGAAGTTTTTGGAGAAACTTTAGGAGGGAAAGTGTTTTGATTTAGATGTTAGGGCTATAATGAGATTTTAATGACTTATATACTCTTAAAATACCCATAAACACCTTAAATAATCATCATCCTATTTTTAAAAGACTTGGGGTGAAATCCCAACTTCACCTCTAACATTACTGAAAGCTTGCAGAAAACAGGAACCCATCGACGCATCATTGGTCAGGCCACGTCCCGTCGATGGGGTTTCATTGGTTGGTTCAAAGATTACTAAACATTCATTCAAGTTGTCTCCAACGATGATACCCATCAACGGGCCGTCGACCGGTCCATCGTATATCCACCGACTGGTAGTGTTGTTCTCTAAGTTGGGGTCCTCTATAGGGCCCCTTTTCGGTCCTATGTGGAGTCGTACGCTGATGTTTCCAACCCAAATACGTTTGTATACGAGTTAAGGAGCTACCACATGTGTTTCATAAAAATGTATACGTAAAACGTGATGAATCATACATAGATACACAAGGTCATTACAAGGTATGCCTTTCAAACGTCATGGACGTTCTTGGACATTTGACCTCCAAACTTCGCAAAACTTGACCCAATGACTTTAAAAACCATATAAACTCATTTAAGAACCATATAATATCATGCATAACCCATAAACAAATAAAACCACATATTAGGCACTTAGGTGACTTAGTCGTCGAACGTCTTGGTCGTCCCTTGACGTCTGACTTTTAATGCACCTAAACTCATAGCTAATGAATTTAACCAACATTATACACCAAATTAGTACCTTATATAATCATTACAACCACTTTAGGCTTTATCTTTACCTAAATCATTTTTGGTGTCTTACAATCTCCCCCACTTGGACAACATTCGTCTTTGAATGACACTGGCCACTCCCTTAACACTTCAAAGAGTAAGGATTCAATTATAAAATCATAAACATTAAATATAAAACACAATCAAGAAGAACACATAAATTTCACATAATTAAGAGAATCATAACACAACAAGAAACTAGAAAACATTCTATAACTCATCATGCTATAAAACTCAAATGTTTCATTCCAAATAGCAAAAAATCTCATTTTATATTCAATATAATACTCGTAAACATAATTTTTAACAACATTATAAAATTTTAGACCAAAAAATCAATTAGTCAAATTTTAAAAAATTCTCAGTTAACTTGCAGTGTGCATTACACTTATTTGAGCAATTTGTTTTTAAAAAAAATGCAGTTTCTAGGCAATTCATGATATAGACAAGCTAATATTCAAGGTACCATAATATAAACATCCTTTACAACATAATCATTGATTCATAAAATACATAATGCAAGAATTTAATTAAATTCAATTTCAATAAAACATGCATATCATAAGGAGAAAGTTAGGAACTCATCTTCCACAAAAGACTTCTATACAATCGAGTTACATAGAATTCTTTGGTTTAGGCTTGAATAAACATATTATGAAAGGTTAAGGTCACCGTACTCCCAACAAAAATTAACCTTCACCATACTCCCCCACTTATGAGAAACCCATTCTAAGGTCAACATAACATTACTATAAGTAACCCTCCAAGGCACCTTAAACTATACTAACACTTTCTTACTAAGGTCTACCTCATGAGGACTAAAGACTCTCAAAGGTCTCATAATCTAATCCTTACATTCCCTTTACTAGGAGAACTTACCTTTTACTCATTCAAATGCCATCACCTCCATTCCTATGGTTGGGGTCTTAAAAACATCAAACTATCTTAACAACCAATCCTTCACATTTCTAACAATATAACTTACCATTTTTTCCAACTTAACTACCCTTCAAAAGGTAACCAAATAAATCTAAGGTCAAAACCACCTTCTATCATACCTTATCTCACAAGTCACATGTCATCTTTTCTCTCCCTCAACCCAAACTTCATAAAGTCACCCTCAACGGACCAACATATAAAGAAAACATAGGAAAGACACCATGTACAAAGATCTTAGGCCCTATTAGATGAATGAAGAAGTGAAACTTTCCTAGAATCAAATATCCTCCTATTTATAATGTGGTGCGCTTCACATTATATAAAAGACTCTACTAGATGTGGTTCATACGACAACTAAGACACTCCCTAAACCTGATGCTCTGATACCTTCTCTATCACGACCCACAACTACAACCTAGAAGTTACAACGTCTTTTCGCTGTCACACGGCAAATGAGACTTCAAGAAGTCTCATCTAAGCCTCTCGTATCATTTATTGGATAATAAACATTCTAAAATAGGTAAGAATTTAAAACTTTCTTCACACACGAAGAACACTTTCATTAACATTATGAAAGTGGAAGAATTTTATTTAAAACATTAAATCTTTACAACAATATACTTGAACAATCTAAACTTTGGAGTTTACAACACTTGTGACTAATCCCATACAAGACATAAAATAATTAATTACGACCTAAAGGAACATGTGGATGTTGTCCTCGAATCAATAAGGACTCACCAATACTTCATTTTGAACCCTTAGATCTTCTTCAACCCTTTGAAAACTATCCATCCTACATGGCATATAAATATTACATATCTCTACACTTTAGTCAAAAAGTAAAAGAAGGGGTTAGAACATTAGATATCCTAAGTATGTAACCATGCAAAAACCATGAAAAAGGGATATTTAGTAATAAGCATGCTTTTCATGAAGTTCGATTAAAGCATCATACTATAATAAAATGAACAACATTTAACAACTTAGAAATACATAAGAAATCATTTAACAAAAGTCACATTTTTATAAAACATCACTTCACTATACAGTGATATCAATTCACAGTTAAAGTGAAGTTCCTTCACTTCACTTTAGACACCTTTTAGCATGTAATCTTCTCAATCAAAGCTGTCCTAAGACTCACTTAAGTAACACAAAGCGAGACCGCCCATGCACCCTCCCTAGATGTGCCTAAACAACCCTCAAGATTACTTATAATGAGTCACATACACACTAAAGAGATATCAATATAAGAACATGAGATTTTCCTACCAAGGTGACTCTAAGGTTCACTTGAGTGAGTTGTGAAGCGACCGCCCATTCAATACCTTACACACACACTTAAGATATCCTATGTAAAACCTATGATAAAATCATTCTCATTTAAAACATTAGCATATATGTAATACGACATTGTCCTCTAAAGGATATCAAAAGACTTACTTAACTAAATAAAGAAGATAACGTCCATAGTGACCTCTTCAACATTACCTAAATAATCCTTAAGATTACCTTAGGCTTAGATCGTGTCCACATAATCAACCAACTTTCCTAACTAGAGTCATTCTTAAGACTTACCTGGGTAAGATAAAAAGTTACCATTCCTTTACACCCTTCACTCCTTAACTAGACAAGGCCATAATCATCATATTGCATAAAGTAATGCTGACAAGGCCACGTTAATTCCAAGTACCAAACATAACACTGCCACCATAAGTGGACCATACCAATCACAATAAATTTGAAGTATAAACAACATAAAAACAAATATAATAGGGAAAATTACAACCACAACATCCTTAACACCTCAATTCAATGCTTAATCATCCAATTCAATACCATAAGGCCCTTACCAATGGAGGTGAACAATAATTCAATGTAGAAACTATGAAAAACAATTAATCTAGGTCAATTAAATAAGGATTCATCAATCTAAGATAACCTATGTATCAATTTAATACAATATTACATCAATTATTAGACCACATAAAACTACATAAGAATTCATCAACATTATATCAATATCAAGTAACCCAAAACATAGTAAAAAACTAGTGTTCATCCAATTCATAAGTTTATAGGTAATTTAGGTTGAAATGATCAATAAATAGTCAATCTACCATAATAAACGGTTAAAAACAATTTATGTAAGAACCCATGGTAGAATAATGAAATTGGACAATTCATCTTTGAAAACATAGAAAACATCTTAAGAATTTGGGCTCCTTGATAAAACGAGTTTCAAGGATAAAAAGTCATACGTTGATGAATCTAATTCATCACTTTGATGAAGAATCTCCACTCAATTCTTCATATCAAGCTCTTCTTTGACTTTGGACTTCAGTGGAGTCTTAATGAGATTCTAAGGGATTTTGGGGGTTTTCTTTGGAAGAATGAAATATTCTAAGTGGTAAACACTTATATACATGTTTCAAATACCCAAAAGACCTCTAATAGACCGCCAAATACTCTTATTTGGAAGTGGGGTGAAGTTACAAGTTAACCCCTAACTTGGCAGTTAACTGCACGCAGGAAGATAGTCCACCAATGGTTGGCTGTCAACGGAACGTTTGTCAACAAACGGACCATCCTGTCCTTCCGTTGGTTGGATCAAAGACTTGACATGGTCCTACTTTCATCTTACTATAAGTGCATACCAACAAAACCAATCAAAGGGGCATCGATAGTCCCACGATCCATTGATGCATGCGTTGTGTGGGGAATACAAGGGATAGTCTTGACTCCAAGTTTTGGGTCCTTCCTCAAGGACCCTTAGTTTGTCCTTGGGGATATCTTCACGGAAGTTTTCAACCCAAACATGATCGTCTATGATTTTGGTACCTCTCACATGAATTTTATCCAAAAGGAACACGTAAAACTTGCAAAAACATGCCTAGACAAACATGGTCATTTAAAGGCATATCTTTCGAACATCATGGACGTTCTTAGACGTTTGACCTCCAATCTCTACGAAACATGACACACTGCCTATATATGATATAATAAATTTAAGGAACTTACAACTTCATGAATCACACATAAACACATAAAACCACATATTTGGCATATAGGTGTCTTAGTCGTCGTAGGTCTTGGTCGTCCATTGATGTATGACTTCCAATGCACCTAAACTCTTAGAAACTGCCTCTATACCATATATTAGACTTATTTAAGACCTTAGACAATTAATACCAATATTTTAGGCTCTACTTCATGTAATTTCACATCCGGGTTTACCCCCCTCGACGTAACCGGCATTGTCGTCCTCTTTAAGGACTAAGAGTAGCCTCTTAGTCTCAGTCATAAAATTCATAGGTTTAAATTGCGGAAAAATTTAAAACTTTTCATTACATCTACTTGGAGGTTTACATATACCTCTACATAAACATAAAATAGTCGTATCGAATATACATAGACACTTCGTATAGGAAGGTTACGTAGCCTTCTACTTTTATGGAACATCATTATATTGAAAATACCATAGTAATAAAAATCATCTCATCTCATAACCATCTATTTTGAGTATATTAAATTTGGGCATATACCTTACATCAAATAAACAAGACCACGTGTATGTCATAAAAAAATTATAGTACATAATTGAAATGAAAATAAATGAAAGAATCTTTAAGCTCATAATAAGTCTTTAATCTACATAGTGGAATTACCATCGGAACATGAGGACCTACCCTACTTGGATAAATAAGGAAATCCAAGCCTTCTTGAACCTAAAAATATAGGGGAAAAGGGATGAAAATGGGGTTAGTACTCCACATGTACTAAGTATGATACCATATGCACATATAATGTCAAAACATGCTAAAATGGACTTTTAGTCAAAACGTGCCATTTTACAAATTTAAAGTCTCATGCATTGCTAAGAAATTCATACTAATGAACAAAACATGCTTACTAACTAAAACAAGGAATATGTATTCCAACATACATGAACCCACGATTACTACAACCTTACCATCAAGGAATGACATCATAGTTATGGTTAAGATTTAATCACATTATAGTAAGCAAGAGAACTACTCACGAATCCTTATCAAGTCAACAAGTTCAACGACAAAGAAAATAACCATAACCCTACTCAATCAAGTGACCTAAACAAGAAACCATAACCAATATCCAACTTCACATAATATAGCACTTAGATATACATTTCACCTTATATTAACAATATAACCCAATGCATACTCATAAGTGAACTAACAAACCTATAGTATCAACAATGTTCAAGTTCATAATTTACATATCATATATCATTACAACATAAACATATATAAGAACATCCTCCTACGACTCCCCTAAAGGGTAACTAGTGCAATGCTTAGGTAGAGTCTCATACCCCTACCTAGACTAAGGTAGATCTCTTAGGTTATCCTAGTTAGAGTTCAAGTCCTTTAATTCATTTTACATTTTGGACACATCTTGCCTTAACCTACATATATCACATGATCTTGAGTGGAATCCGGTGTCATAAAACCCTAACCGAAAGAAGGTGGACTACTTTCCAAGGTAGCACCATAATATTAAACATCGCAACTACGTGGATCCACTAGCTAGTATTCCTATGGGGAATACATAGTTCAAGAACTAGGAGATATAGTTGGGACCCTCTTTATTCACCATGGATTATAGTCTCCAATATCAAGAGTAATTTAGTGCTCCTACCTTCCATTTGAGGGAAGGGACACTCCTCAATCTAGTTCACTCGATGCTATGATAGAGTCTCTTTTTGAAATGTCTTTAAGCCTTTAATTATCAATCATAGCTTAGTTTGGGTCATAGGTTCTACCCCACATATCATAATCATCATTAATAGCTCAATAAGAATTGCATGACTGTATGTCCTTTCATCACATTTCATATAGGTGAGGTTAATACATTGCATAACATTTCATAATAAGGCATATTTGTATACATCACCACCCACATAACCTTTACATCTTAACAAACTAAAAACTATAATCAAGACATATAAATTAAAAAATAGAGAACCCTATCATTCCTAATAAACGGCATACCCCAATATAATATCATAACCACAATTAATCACAACTGGAAGTAAAGATAGAAATTCTAAAATTTACCAAGTCTTCCTCATAGTTCATCATCAAGGTCTTACCATAAAACCATAACTCAAACCAATTAGTGGAGTAACATCATCACACAATGATAAAAAATAAGACAACTAGTCCAATTGTATCTCTATAACAAAGTTAAACACTAGATCATAGCTTAAGACAAGATACATTGGCCAATTTCATAATTAACTTCATTACCTAAATCACATACGAAGAACTAGAATGGTAGTCCATAATTCAACTTAGTTTATTCATAATAACACCATACGATAGTAATCTAATCAATAACTCAGTCAATTGAATGATCATAATACAATATAGGTTAAGATCACAACCTAGGGTTAGAGGGGTTGAGGACCTTGTTCTTCAATCTAGTACAAACCATCAACAATTATCACAATCAAGTTAAAATACATGTTAATATAATCTATATCATCTAAATAAATCATTAACAACTCAATTCATAACTTTTGTTTCGTAATTGGATGAAACCCACATGGAAACTCAACTTTTGAAATCCATTTTAAAGGAAACCTTTGAGGAAAGAGTCAAAAAGGTGAATTAGATCCCATACCTTAACGTTTGATGAATAACAGAAGGTGAATTTTCCCCTTTCCATCCCCCAAAACCTTATCCTTGCTTGTCTTCAATTGTGAGTTCAAGTAGAAAGAGAAAGAGAGAGAAGGAAGATAGTTTGTATTTGAGACTTGTTATTAGGTTTGTTGGGGCTGGGGTCTTTATATGGTAGATAAGTTAGTTAATTTGTATCCCTTAATCCATAAATAACCGATAAACAACTAAATTAATTAAATGAATTAACATTGAAATATGCAGTAACTAAAGACCCTTCATAAAAGGAACCCTGTCAACGGGCCGTCTTTGATTCGATGGTTGCCTCCTCCTCAGTCCTGCAATCCTTAGATGAGTTTAGAGACAATGCAGCCGAGGGGATTCCTCAAATTTTCTATGTATGGGACAACGGTGGCATAAAAACACCATTTTTCTACACACGGGCCGTTGACTGCCTCATCAATGCATACTGCTTCAGGCAATGTTGCCTCAACCTGCAGGAGTCCTCCTCAAGGGCCCTTTTTTGGTCCTTGGGGAATTGTACCCGGACGTTTCGACCATGAAACACCTCAAACACCTACTAGATACCTTTTACCAATTTTCATGAATTTCCGACTCCTAAAATCTTGTATAATAGGCCAACACACGCTAGTACCCCTTTTAACCATCATCCAAACGTCATGGATGTTCTTCGATGTTTTGGTTCTTAAACTTGCTAAATGACCTAAATTCATTAAAATGGACTTAAAAACAGTAGTTAGACCTCATGACACCTATAGTAGGCTTTACCACACGTCTTTAATTTTCAAAGTGTTACATTATCCCCCCCCCCTATTAGAACATTCTTCCCCGAATGACATTAAAATTCTTTTGAAGGAAAAATAGACTCAAGACTAGCAGCCCAACTATAAAGAATATCAAATCAACTTAAATCATATAATTTCAACAAGGCAATTTAAAAACTCCAATTACTACTCAAGGCTCAAAACATTTCATCATGAGGAAATTTCCTTCTCAAAACACACATGAGCTCAACATACATTACATAAGTCAATTAGCACAAAGTTCAATTTATCAACATGCAACATATAATTTATTAAAGACTCACTGTATAAAAATGCACAACATAACTCAAAACAAGCAAAAGGCAAAATTTCATGTTTAAAGCACCTATTTCACTGTAACCTCACTGTGAAGTATTTCAAAAATGCATATTTTGCAAAACTTCACCCAAAAACTAAGAAACTTCAATTCTTTTATCATATTATAATATTACAAAGAATGACTAAACTGAATTACCAAAAAGATGAGGGTAATGGGACTTCATGTCGGCCTCGACCTCCCCTGTTGCACCCTCAACTAGGTGATTTTACCATAACACCTTTCTGAAAACCACCTCTTTGTTCCTTAACTTCTTTACTTGCCTATCAAGAAATTGAACCGGAACTTCCTATTAAGAAAGTTTATCCTTTACACTAAGACCCTCGATAGGTAGAATGCATTCGGGATCTCGGATACACCACTTCAACATAAAACATGGAAAACCGGATAAACCGAAGCCAATTCACTAGGGAGTTCAAATTCATTGGCCACCTTACCAAC
Source organism: Solanum peruvianum (assembly GCA_027705065.1). Lineage (NCBI taxonomy): Eukaryota > Viridiplantae > Streptophyta > Magnoliopsida > Solanales > Solanaceae > Solanum > Solanum peruvianum. The sequence goes on along the minus strand of JAKWJD010000890.1, from coordinate 93,894 downwards.
ACTTTACAAAATTTTATAGGGACCCACATAATGAGGAATCAATTTTTCCTTCTTTCCAAATATAACCACCCCTTTCATTGGTGAAATTTTCAAGTACACCTTATCATCTTTTTCAAACTCCAAATCCATTCTCCTACAATCGGCATAATATTTTTGACGACAATTGCCCGTTTGCAGCCGGTTCCATATGATATGAACCTTCTCATAGGTATTATAAATCAAATCGGGACAAAGAAGCAAACTCTCACACACTTTAAAGCATCTAATAGGAGACTTACACCTCCTACCATCCAATGCTTAGTAGGGAGCCATGGAAATGGATGAATGAAAACTATTATTATAAGCAAACTCCACCAAAGGCAAATGCTTATTCCAATTCCCTTTAAAATCAATAATGGAATCTTTAAGCATATCTTCAAGGGTTTGAATAGTGCGTTACTGTTGACTATCCGTTTGTGGATTAAAAGAGTTACTCAACTTCACCTTAGTACCCAATACTTTTTGAAATGACCTCCAAAACCTCGATGTGAATTATGCAACACGATCCGATAAAATGTATAACGAATACAATGGCGACACACAATCTTATCTATGAAGATCCTAGCAAAATCTTCCTCCGAATAAGTAGACTTGCTGGGAATAAAGCGAGCGGACTTAGTCAACCTACCAACGACCACCCATATAGAATCATATGACTATTGAGTCCGACATAAATGATACGCTTAAATTTACTTCTCAAAGAAGATGTAAAGCGGTCGTGTCAAGTAAATAACCCAACGAATGAGGTTGGGATCGTTCCCATGAGCAAAATAGTTTAGACTTAACTTCAATCTATTATTACTATTGTCTAGTCAATTACTTCCTTGGAAAGCAAAAATGAGAAAAGGGGGTTTTCTATTTCTAAATGACTGAAAATAACTAGCGAAATTAAAGGAGACAACTAACAACTTCAGATGTTGGAGTTTAATTAATTAATAAAACGAACTAGCGTTTATGTGTTTCCCACAAGTTCATAACTTGATAATTCTAACTATAACAATTCTTTCCCAGTATCTTGCATGCGAAGTGATTAGTTATGTATTTCTAAATCTTTGGTCCGACATGTAGAAAATTTCACTCTGCACCTTGGTCCGGCTACGTGTGTTGCTATACTAACCCTTTCCTTTACCTCATATTAAGCATCATCTTCGATATTTACTAAGTTATTACCTTGTACAAATCAATACTAGCTTATTAGATAGTATAAACTAAATCTATGTTGATAATTCTTTTCCTATTATCTTCCTCCTTGGTCCGGCAAGTAGCATTAAGGAGAGTTCTAACGTTGGCCCTCCGTTAAAAAGACTTGTAAGCGATAGAATTATCAATACATGCAAAAAACTCATTCTAGAATTGTTATTTTAGTTAGGTTTTACCTCATTATTCGCCTATGGTTCCAAAAACCCTACTTATGGATTTTTAGTTACCCATAATCATAATCACAATAATCAAATATGTAATATAAGAAATCATGCACTTACTTCAATGAGAAAGAAGAAAATCTAGAAGTTTACTTGATTAATCAACAAAAATCACCACTAATCAATTACTAAAATTAATTGAAGAGTAACGATTGTTCAAAAGTGTAATAGTAATCACCAAAAGTCTAACAAGGAGTCTAAAAATATTCAAGAGTCTAAATATAATCAAGGGTCTAACAATAATCAAGGTTCTTACCTCAAAAACAAGGTTTTTCACACTATTTATAAAAAAATATAAACCTAATTTTATAAGGACTCTATTTGCTGGAAATCTGTCAAAACGCGATTTGGTCGACGGACCACGCTACGGGTTGTTGTGGTCACGATGAACCGTCATGGATTCTGTTGTCCCATACTTGTGCAATTTCTTCTGCTGCTTTCGTCATTACCCTTGATGACTGGTATGACGGATCGTCATAGGCACAACGGTCTGTCGAAGGTCTCCGTTCCAAAACACTTGAACACTTGGAATTTGGGTAATGGGACTACTTCTCTGATCTACATGACGAACTAGCATGACGCACCATCATGTCCACGACGGTCCGTCACGCACTCCGTAGCCCCACACTTGGTCAGACTTCCCCATCTTCCTTCAGCGGCTGCACTACGATGCCACCTATAGACCGTCATGGGCACTACGAACTGTCACAAGCTCCGTAGGTGGTACTTTTCTGTATTTCTCACTCAAAAACGTCCGCATTCATCTTTTAAACATATTTCCTGCAAATAATGAAAAACATACATAAAAATTAGTGCAAAAAGGCTTTTGGACAAACTAAACTTAAGGAAAAGGCATTAAAAATACTGTGAAACCACGGTATATAAACACCCTCTACTTAAATTCGTTGTTTGTCCTCAAGCGACGCACTATGACTCAATACAAAATCTTTGTAGAATAGTATCCTTGTTTTATCTTTCGAAATCATTTGGCTATCAATCTCGATCAGTCACATCATGTTTATGCATGCTATCACTACTCGGCTTGAATTATGTGGAATCAGACCATGATAAAGACTCACCATGCACTAACACCTATCCTCTTCAATTTCTCACTGAGGTGCTTATCTTTTCGGTATTGCAACTAGTGTACTCACTTCGAAACAAAATCCTTCTTTTTCACACAATGATTTCAATTTGAGTATAAGGATTACTTTTCAACATTCACTCTCAGAACAAATTCACACTCATTCATACATATTGCCATAAGATTGCCCTTATTTTTCACTGCTTTAAGTTCGCTATACAACTCTTAGGATCACGATAAGACTTTCTTACCTCATAACATAGGTTGAAGGTCAGGTAGGGTATAATTAGGTATATTGAATGAATTTTTGTCCTCCTTGGAATATCGGCTAAACATACCACCTTTTATCATTTTATCTCGCCCAGTTTCTCATATTCTTTCACCTTGTTATTTTCCCTTCTTTATTCATTTGTGTAGTGACTCTCTTCTTTTCTTGCCTGTATTTTTTTAATCCATTTTTCTTTCGACCGATTCTTGAGTCACTTTACATTTGTTCTTTCTCTTTCTTTGTTCTTTCAAAGCCCCTTTACAGAGCATTCCTCATAACAGCCACCCTCAACTCATGCCTTTGCCATGAGTCAAAGTACACAATACCCAAAGTTGGGTCAGGGCTATAAAAAGGGTTGTTTACTGCATTAGCCACCCTCAACATATGCTTTTGGCATAAGCTGAGGTGCATATGTCCAAGGAGGGACCAGGGCCAACACATTATTCTCAGAAAAGATTAGTTGGGGTGAAAAAGAAAGGTCTAGTTTAAGTTCAAATCATTTGTTTCAAAGAAGCATTAATGTCATTTGGTTTTCTTTTATTTAGGCTAAAAATGGGCTATATTGAACAAGGGCCTATGATCGTTTCCTAATTTTCTATTACAGATTACTTTAAGCAGGACTAACAAGGCAAGCTCTAGCTTAGTACAAATAGTGGGCTATTCAAATCTTCCTAACAATCACTCGACATCTCATTACTCTACCAGATTATCAGACACCTCGTTCGAATTTTAGACTTAGGGTCATGCACTGGTGTACCTCTATGTCATTCTTAGAGCCACACATTTATCTAATACTATGCCTAGTCATGCATCATTTTCATTTTATCAGGGTATCATTTTAGCCATCACGCTCCAGAATTATTCTTTGTACACAAGATATACATATGCCGATTCAACTGAAAAAATAATCAGTCTTTTGGAGAAAAAGAACACAGGCAAGAAAACCCAAAAGAGGATAGTGAATTGGGCTACTCAGACTTAACCTAGCACAAAAATTCCATTTACCCCACCCCCAACAAAAAGACATGCAATTGTCCCCAATGCATAAAAAAAATTAAATACAAGAGTGGTAGGTAAAGCAACCTGGGGCGCAAAGCGCCGATGATCAGCAAGCCGGTGGGTACGGTTCCTCGGAACCCACTACCTCTGTAATCTGGACACCCTCAGTAGTGTCATCAGCATCAACAACACTATCAGCAGCGCCTCTCTCTATCTCCACATTTCTGGAGCTCGACGCCCCAGCATCTAACTTTACTGCTCTCATCTGACATGCCTCCTCATCAGAAAGCGAGGCTCTTCTCGCAGCCTCCATCTCACGGTGCTCCTTCTTCCGTGCTCGCGCCTCATCCTCCTCTCGACCCCTATGCCTCTTGGCATGCTCTCGAGGGGGAGGTGGTAGAATCTCTTAAGTGGCGAATAGGGCCGCCACCACTGTGTCTACAGCAGGCTCTACAGAAGGGACCTCAAACTCAGGCACCCTAGCCTCTAAGATCATATCAATGTCTGCGCGAAGACTGTCGACCGCAACCTGAAGGGTCGACACATCCACCTGAGGGGATGGAAAGTCTAACACCCGCAACTCAAAAGAGTCCAAGCGCTGATGAACCTCAAAGATCTTCCGCTCTCTGTGCTGGACCATTCTCCGCTCCAAGCGCTCTTCTGCCTCAGCAATAGACCTCTGCATCCAAGGCTGGATGTGATGCATATGTGTAGACATTTATGCCTCTATTTTTTTTACCCTAGTAAGCGGGAACACAGTGGAGAGAGGGGTTGAGCGAGAGGAGCTCAGGGCAGTGCTACTATCCGGGATAGAGTCGACCGGGGTAGTGTCAGTGAAAGCCGCCTGCGTAGCCGTGCGAGCCTGTGCTACCGTATCAGCCATATTGTCACCAAGTGGAGGTAACTCTTGACGGGGCCCTCATCGTGGATCCATCTCATTTGCCTCATGCCTGATGAGGACGATATCAACATTGCTTAGTGGGGTATTGAGCTGATAAACGTGCCATATAGGCACACCTGCGGACTGCACAGAGAATATATGATGCACGGGAAAGGGTAAGTAGTTGTGACCTTAAAATCCCTCTCGTGCATGCCCTCATTTAGAAGCCAATAAAAATCCACCTCAAACCCGTCTATCATTGCCGCCAACAGTATTACTCGATCCCATGTGACTATTTTATTAGCGGTTGTAGGGGAAAGGCAGTGGGGACAATCAACCACAAAAACATCGCCATGAAGGTCAGGTTAGCCTTCTTGATGGCTCCCTTTGGCTCGGTCACCCAGTAAGCACCCTCTTAATCAACGGACAAGTGCAGGGCCATCAACCTCTTGGTGGTATCTTAGCGATGGCTCATGCAGGAATTCGCCATTTTTGACAATCTACCATCGGTAGTCAAACTCGGCAGTGGGAGGGGTCCGGTCGAGTGCGGCCTTTTTGGCAGGGGCAGCCCACCTATAAATTTGTGATCTGAGAGTAGCTACGTAGGAGGCGTAGAACTCTCGAACCAATTCTAAACTATATTGTCCAAACGGACACGCTATCCACTCCAGTCGATGTCTGGTGAAGAGATTATAGATCTCTGGCATCGTCGGGAGACTTCCCGTAAGGAACCGCCGCTCCAATGTAAGTTTAAGAGTCATAACTCCTTTTTCATTCAAGAACTTTGCATCAGAATATACTTAATGCTGCCCGTCGACACACCACCTGTTGGGATGGTCGGTAACCAGGCTGAGAGCACGAGTTGGTGAATCGGGTCTGGATTTTGAACGTTTAGCCTAATCAGACGAGGCAGACTCTGCAGCGGTGGCGGGTGTGGGAACCTTAGCTGATCCGGAGGCTTCCTCCGACCACGAAACTCCTAAGGAGCCAGACACTCGTTCTTTATTAGTAGCTGAACCACAAGGTGTACCAGTCAGTGTGCCCTTCTTATCAAATTAGGAGGCAGTGACTATGCCGGACGCCACCTTTTTGGGTGTGGCTCTGGCAGCACGTGCAGCTCGTGATTGGGTGGAAGTGCCTGGGGCACGTACTTAGGGTCACGCTCATCATCAGAGCCAATGACCAGGCGGGCATATGGGGCGATAGACTTCGATCGCCCGCGTGCGTAGACTCGATCTTATTTTGGTACCATAATAGATAGTACCTTTAAAGAATCAATATTAGTACTAAAAGGAGCAGACAAGACTAGCAAAACCACTCGAAATAAATAAAAGAGTTAAGACGTAATGACATTTCTATTGTAATAGTGAAACACAACGAAACAGGTGACGGCTCGTCGTGAGTACGACGGACCATCATGGGGTCCTTCCTATCTTACTTGGAATATATTTATATGGAGAAACCTAAAGGAGAATCTCTGACAAGTATGACAGTATATGCAGGACGGACCGTTCAGGTACGACGGTCCGTCGTAGGTGACCGTCAGAGGACACTTGAAAAAAATATGGAGACCCTTAGGAAAGGGGTCTGACCATAATAACGGTCATGCAGGACGGACCATCGAGGGTATGACGGTCCGTGGTAGTTGTCCGTAAGAGGACACTTTTAAAAAGTATGGAGACCCTGAAGAGAGGGGTCTCAGACAGTCATAACGGTTATGCAGGACAGACTGTCGTGGGTATGAAGATCCGTCGTGGCTGCCGTTGGGGGACACTTAGTAAAATAGAGAGACCCTTAGGAACAGGGTCTCTGACAACCAGAACGGTTGTGCATGACGGACCATCGTGGGAATGACGGTCCGTCGCGTGTATCCATTGGAGGACACTTAAGAAAAAGTGAGAGACTCTTAGGAGTAGGGTCTCTAACAACCAGAACAGTTGTGCAGGACGGACATCGCATGTGGCCGTTGGTGGACACTTGGGGAAAATTGGAATCGGGGTGTAAGTGCTGTTGTAACGGACCCAATAACGGTTCGTCGTGGGTACGACAGTCCATCATCGGGGTCTCATTATGTAACTCAGTGACAGAACTCGGGATGCCCCATTCATCCCCTATGACCCAAATAGAATTGGTAGTGTTTTAACCTACATTTGTCTAAGGCAAGTACCTAGTAAACTAGCAATGCTAAAGCACCTATTTCTAGAGTTTTAACACGGATATTTCGAGGATTTTCAAAATAGGTCAGACAGATTTTTATTAAAGAATGAACGTATCAAGAAGAACTAGGCTAATACTGATTGATAAACAAAAATGTAATATAAATGGGTAGAAATTAGAGACACATACCTGAAAATTTGAGAAAAAAACAAGAGAGAAAGGTACTTGGTGATTATGTAGAGACCCACAACGTCAACTCCGACTTGTAGATAATGAATTTTAGGAATTGGAAGACATTGGGGAAAATGATCGGTTGTAAGAAAGAGGGGTTATGATCTTTGGAAGTTGAAAAGGGAGGGAAATTGGAGAAAGTTGGAAGGAATGGGGTTTTAAATGTTGAATTTTTAAAAATACCCAGCCGGGTCGGGTCGGGTACGCTTGATTAATTACGTGACGAATGCCAGACGACGGTCCATCTCTGTTGTGACGGTCCGTGGTTTGTTCCATTGCATGTGCCCTAGTTTGAAAATAAAAGAAAGACGTACCTAGCACGACGGATTTATGCGACGGTCCGTCGCAGGCACAACGGTTCGTCGCAGTATCCGTCAGTGACTGCTGCAGAGTGATTTTCTGCAGAATCTCCATGTGATGTTCCTGCAAATATAAAACCCATTAGTAGAAAATGCTACCATTACTAGAAAAAAAACTATAAGTATTGGTTGCCTCCCAACAAGCGCCTGATTTAACATCGCGGCACGACTAAGGGCACTTGATTAGTCAGACTTCATCAAGATGGTATGTCTCTATCACTTCGTTCACCGATGCAGTATGCCCAAAATATAGTTTTATTCGTTCTCCATTCACCTTAACCCGCACTCCCTCCTTGGTTTATAACTCAACTGCTCCATGACGGAATACTTGGGTAATCAAGTAAGGGCCAGTCCATTTGGACTTTAGATTGCCTGGAAGCCAATGCAAACTTGAACTATCTAAAAGCACCAAATCCCCAACCATAAATTATCATTTTCACTCTTTAGGTCATTATCCTTCTTTATATTTTGTTTGTAGGATACAACATATACCGATTGGAGCTCACCACTCTGCCTCATGGACCAACAAATGTTGAAGGGTTCTTCTCCATTGTTAAACTGAAATTTCATCTGCCCCTTTTCCATATCAACTAAGGCTCTACCCGTATCAAGGAATGGCCTCCCAAGAATAATAGGCACTTCAAAATTGAATTCACAATCAAGAATAACAAAATATGCCGGAAATATGAACGACTCCACTTTTACTAGCACATCGTTGAGTATCCCTATAGGCCTTTTCACTGTTCGATTATCCATCAGTAGCCGTATTGCAGTGGGTTTTGGGTCACCCAAACCCAACTTCTTGTAAATCGAGAAAGGCATGATATTTATGCTTGCCCCTAGATCAGATAATTCTTTCACAAAATGTAATGACTCGACTGTACAAGGAATAGTGAATGCACCCGGATCTTCTTTCTTTTGTACGAGAGATCTTGTAGCAATAGCACTACAATGCTACATTCTATCTTCATCCTCGAAAGTGACCGATCTTTTCTTTGTAAACAGATCTTTCATAAACATGGAATAACCTGGCATTTATTCTAGAGCTTCTACCAAAGGGACATTGTTAGAAATCTTCTTCAACATTGTCATAAAATGCAAATATTTACCATCCTCGGTCTTGTTCACTAATCTCTGAGGAAGGGGGGGTGGTCTAGGAATGGGAATTACCTTTATAGGGACTTCTGCATATTTTCCAGTGCTATCTTCTGCTTCACTACGAACCTCTACAACGTTATCATTATCCTTTCTCACCTTTTCCTCATTAGACGGCATAGGTGGGTCAATGATTTTCTTACCACCCCGGGTACTGATTTCCATATAGTGTGCTTCATTTTTAGGATTTTGGACAGTGTTTCTTGGAAGAGTGCCCAGTTGCTGTGTGTTCACAGTCGCGGATAATTGGGCCGGATAATTGGGCCATTTGCAACTCGATCTACTTAATCGATATTGCATGTGTATCGACTTTTTGCCCAATACCCGCTAAATCACTCCTTAACTCTTTAATGTTCTCATCACTAGCATCGAACCTCCTCATCATTTTGTGCAACATATCCTCAACTCGCGCCATACTATCTCAGCCATCCCTAGGAGTAACTTCACGATTTTGAAGAGGGACATAGGTCCCACTCCTATCATTTATGTTACTGTAGTTACCCCTGTTGAAGTTGTTGTCACAGTTTTAGTATCCATCACGGACATAGTGACCCTCACGGTTATAGTTACCGTAGATCTGACCTTGGTTCCCTTGACCTTGGCGCCAAATATCCTAATTTGAGCCTTGGGCACTCGGTCGGAAACTCCCCGTCTGCTCATTTACTACGTAGGAATCCTCCGCATAATAGCACTCATCATTTTGTGGCGGTGGTTTTGACAAGTAGTTTACTGCATTTATATTATCTAAACCCCATTGACATGTTTTAGTACCAACCCAAGCTCAGTTCTTATCTGAGCCATTTCTTCACGAATCTCATTTGTGGATGGGTTGTGAGTGGACTGCACTAGGAAGGTATTTCTCCCAGTATCTGACTTCCTAGTACTCCAAGCTTTATTGTTCTAGGAGATTTCTCTAACTTTTCAGCAATCTCAGCATAAGGACACTCCCCATATGATCCACCTACTATAGTGTCCAACACCGCTTTATTATTATCATCCTGTCCCCGATAGAAGTATTCTTTCAGTGACTCATCATCTATACGGTGATTGGGGACGCTTCTAAAAAATGAGGTGAATCTATCCTAAGAACTACTAACTGACTCTCCTGGTAGTGCCACAAAGTTGTTCACTCTGTCTTTGTGGCTTAGTTTCTTGGAGACCGGGTAGTAGCGTGCTAAGAAAACATCCCTTAGTTGGTTCCAAGTGAAAATTGAGTTGTAAGGGAGATCAGTAAATCATATAGCAACATCTCCCATCAGTGAGAGAGGAAACACTCTTATCCCTATTACACCCAAGTCCAAGTCAGGCATCCCTACACAACTTTTACACACTTACTTTACCTTAGCTATATTGGCACGTGGATCCTAAAAAGGTAGCCCTGAAAACAAATCTCTGGCAGTGAGAATTTGCATCAGGCTACTACTTACCACAAAGGTGTGGCCTGGTGGTAGAGGGGGCAAGACAAGTTGCCTATCTGAGTCTTCTATATTGTCATAGCCTCTGTAGTTATCTTGGGGCCATAGAGCGGGATTTTGTCCCCTCTTATGGTGTTCACCCGGAGCATCGGGTAACAACTGACCATGAACATCAACCGGAGCTGGGATGTTCTGGTTTTGATCATCATCTTTAATTCCCAAGTTTCTATTCATGTTGCATAGTGTACACTCTAATTCATGATCGTAGGCAAACAAGGTTTCTCTTCCTCTCCGTGTATTTGGCATAGAAGGAAGATGATTCTGGAAGAATCAAAACAATAAAACAAAGTAAATTCAAGAAAATATCAACTAAACTAAAGTAGTAAGTTTAAGTTATTCTAAAAGCTATTTTCCCCGGCAGTGGCGCCAAAATTTGATATGCTTAAATTTACTTCTCAAATAAGAAGTAAAGTGGTCGTCTCGAGTAAATAACCCAAATAATGAGGTAGGGATCGTTCGCAGGAGGAAAATAGTTTAGACTTAACTTCAATTTATTAGTACTATTGTCCAGTCAATTACTTCCTTGGAAAGCAAAAATGATGAAAAAGGGTTTTCTATTTCTAAATGACTGAAAATAACTAGCGAAATTAAAGGAGATAACTAAAAGCTCCAGATGTTGGAGATTAATCAATTAATAAAAGTATCTAGGGTTTATGTGTTCCCCACAGGTTCATAACTTGATAATTTTAACTATAACAATTCTTTCCTAGTATCTTGCATGCAAAGTTATAAGTTATGTATTCCCAAATCCTTGGTCCGGCATCTAGAAAATTTTACTCCGCACCTTGGTTCGGCTACATGTGTTGCTATACTTACCCTTACCTTTACCTCATATTAAGCATCATATTCGATATTTGACTAAGTTATTACCTCGTAGCAATCAATACTAGCCTATTAGATAGTATACACTAAATCTATGTTGATAATTCTTTTTCTATTATCTACCTCCTTTGTCTGGGAAGTAGCATTAAGGCGAGTTCTAACGTTGTCCATCCGTTAAAAAGACTTCTAGGCAAAAGAATTATCAATACATGCAAGAAACTTATTCTAGAATTCTTATTTTAGTTAGGTTTTACCTCATTATTCATCTATGGTTCCCGAAACCCTAGTTATGGAGTTTTAGTTACCCATAGTCATAATCACAATAATCAAATATGTAATATAAGAATTCATGCACTTACTTCAATGAGAAAGAATAAAATCCAGAAGTTTACTTGGTTAATCAACCAAAATCACCAACAATCAATTATTAAAATTAATTGAAGACTAACGATTCTTCAAAAGAGTAATAGTAATCACCAAAAGTCTAACAAGGAGTCTAAAAATATTGAAGTGTCTAAAAATAATCAAGGGTCTAACAATAATCAAGGTTCGAACCTCAAAAACTAGGTTTTATGAACTATTTAAAAAAAATAAGAACCTAATTATACAACGACTGTATTTGCTAGAAATCCGTCAAAATGCGACTGGGTCGACGGACCACGCGATGGTTTGTCGTGGTCACGTCGGATAGTCATGGATTCTGTCGTCCCATACTTGTGCAATTTCTTCTGCTGCTCCCTTCGTTAGCTTCGATGGCAGGTATGACGGATCGTCACAGGCACAACGATCCGTCAAGGGTCTCCTATCCAAAAAACTTGAACTTTTGGAATTTGGGTACTTGAACTACTTCTTTGATCTTCATGACGAACCAGCAGGACGGACCGTCATGTCTACGAAGGTCCGTCACGCACTCCGTAGCCCCAAACATGGTCAGACTTCCACCATATTCCTTCAACAGCTGCACTACGATTCCACCTACAGATCAACATGGGCACGACGAACCGTCACAAGTTCCGTAGGTGGTACTTTTCTGTATTCCTCACTCAAAAACCTCCGCATTCATCTTTTAGACAGATTTCCTGCAAATAAAGAGAACCTTACATAAAAATTAGTACAAAAAGGCTTTTGGATATACTAAACTTATGGAAAAAGCATTAAAAATACCGTGAAACCACGGTATATCAGTAAAACCACTACAAAGTCCATTTTTATGTCTTCCCACTTCTAAGTAGAAATTTGGATATCTTGTAGTAAGCTACCTGGGTTTTGATGTTCGGCCTTTACTTTTTGTAAATATGTACATTTGGCGACAAACTCCGCTATGTCCCTCTTCAATCTTTCCGACCAATATATTTCCATTATGTCATGGTACATTTTTGTCGAACCCTGATGAATCGAGTAGTGGGACCCATGGGCTTCTTTAAGGATCCAGTCCCTCAACCCAGCCACATTAGGAATACATAGTCTCCCTTGGCACTTAAATTACCATCGCCTCGTGGGGAGAATATCTCATTAAGTTTTCTAAGGACCTATTCTTTGAATTTCATCAATGATTTTTCAAGGCGTTGTTTGGACTTCACCTCAACTACTAATGATGACTCGGAGTTGTAGCCAACCATGAAACCAACTTCCAAATAATATTGAAACCTCACCCCAACCTAGCCAACCTATGAACATCCTTCACTAGGTCTTTCTTAGCTTGGTAATGTGGGATACACTACCCATAGTCATACGACTTAGGGCATCCTCCACCGCATTAGCTTTGCGATGTGTTAAAGGACACACATATAATAATATTTCGACAATACTTACTACCTCCCCTACCGGACGTTAAACTATTTTTAGTTACACACATATTAGCGACTCTTATTGTTAATAAAGACTTCAACATGAGCCCCATACAAGTAATGCCTCCATATTATAAAGCAAACACCACGGCCGCTAACTCAAGGTCATGAGTGAGATAATTTCTCTCATGTACCTTAAGTTGCCTAGAGGCATAGGCTATCACCTTCCCATATTGTATAAGCCCACACCTTAAACCCACACGGGATGCATCACAATACATAACAAACCCCTTCATACCCAAGGTCAACATTTGAGCGGAAGTAAGCCTACCTTTAAAAAATTGGATGCTTTTCTCACATGCCTCCGAACACTCAAATTTCTTATACTTTTGGGTTAAAGTCATCAAGGGAGATGCAATGCATGCAAATCCATCCACGAAGCTCAATTAATAACCCCTAAACCCAAGAAACTCCTAATGTCAATTGGAGTAAATGGTCTAGGCCAATTTTTCACCCTCTCTATTTTCCTTGGGTCTACCTCAACTCCGTCACTATGATGATATACCCAAGAAATGTCACTGACCTTAACCAAAACTCACACTTACTTTATTTGGCAAACAATTAATTTTCCTTAAGGGTTTGCAATAGTACCCTAAAATTACCCATATGATCACCCTCATTCTCCGAATATGCCAAGATGTTGTCAATGAAGACGATAACAAATGCATCTATGTAATTTTGAAACACCCTATTTATTAGGTCAATCAACTCTTCCAGAGCACTGGTGAGGCCAAAAGACAATATCATGAATTCATAGTACCCATACCTAGTCCGTAAGTCCGTCTTTGGTACATCCTCAGCTCTCACTCTAAGTTGGTGATACCCCAACCTCAAGTCTATATTTGAAAAAGTAGCTCGCCCCTTGGATTTGATCAGACAAGTTGTCAATCAGAGGGAGAGGGTGTTTATTCTTAATTGTAACCTTGTTAGGTTGAGAAGTAAATACAAATCCTTAAAGACCCATCCTTCTTCTTTACAAATAACATCAAAGCACCCCACAGTGAAATGCTAGGCCTTATAAAGACTTTGTCTAGCAAATCATTGAGTTGGGTCTTCAAATCATTCAATTTTGTTGGAGAGATTCAATAAGGAGGAATTGAAGTGGGATTTGTATCCTTAGAAAATCAATGCCAAAGTCAATTTCCTGTTCGGGAGGAATATCGGTAAGGTCATTTGGAAAGACCTCTGGAAACTCACTCACTCGGGTACCGACTCAATGGGAGGAATTTCGGAGTATAAATCTTGGACTCCTACTATGTGATATAGAGAACTCTGAGACCATTTTTCATGATTTTACACAAGAAATGATACAAAATAGGAATAGAATTTCCCCCATTCCACTCAACAACGGGTTCATTTTGAAAGTTAAACCTCACCACTCTTGTCCTACAATCAATGGAGGAAAAACATGCATGCAACCAATCAATATTCAATATAATATCAAAATCAAACATATCAAGTTTTTCTAGATAAACATTAGAAACTCTATTGGTCAACATTATAGGAAACTTTTTGTACACTCTTTTTGCAGCAAGGTTCTCACCCCTCGGAGTACACACTATGAAAGGTTAGCAAAATTTCAGGCAAATTTTCAAAACTTTTAGCTACAAGAGGTGTAACAAATGATAAAGTAGAACTAGGATCACTTAACACATAAGCATCAATAGAGAAGACTTTCAATATTCGGTCACCACGTCGGGAGAAGTCTCTTGCTCACCATCTTCTCAAGACTAGCATGAAAGACTACAATTCACTCCAATTTGTTAAGTATCATTGTAGTTACATCATTTAATGGTGATATAACCCATAATAAAGACAATTGAATCAATCACAATCCAATTTAAATCAAAATCAAACTTACCGTTAAGGTGAAAGATCACATTCTTCAATTTGAATCAAACCATGTCAATAAATAATAAAAAAGTTCAATTACATGTTAATATATACATTTTATCCTAATGAAACCATAAACAACTCAGTTCACAACATAAAATTCGTAATGGGATGAAACCCACAAGAAACTCAACTTTTGAAGTCCATTTTGAAGAAACCCTTTGAGGAAAGAGTCTCAAAGGTGAATTAGATACATACATTAATTTTTCATGAAGAATATATGGTGAATTCGTCCCTTTCAATCCCCCAAACCCTTATCCTTGCTAGTCTTCAATGGTGAGTTGAAGTAGAGAGAGAAATAAGAGAGAAGGAAGAGAGTTTGTATTTGACAGTTGTAATTAGGTTAATTGGGCTTTGGCCCTGTATATGGAAGTTAAATTAGTTAATATGTATCTCCTTAATCCCTAAATAAAACCTAAGAAAGTTAATTAATTAGTTTCATTAACATTTAAAACATACAGTAACTCAAGACCCTCTAAGATGGAACCCCGCCAACGGGCCGTCTGTGAGTCGACGGACAACCCCCCCTCCATCTTGGACTCCGTAGGTGAATTCATAGACTGTGCAGGCAAAGGTCTTCCTCATTTTCCTATATGTGGCACAATGGTGGCACAAACACCCCATCTGTCCACACACTGGCCGTTGCCTACGTCGTTCATGCATACTGCTCAGGCAGTGTTGCCTCAACATGTAGGGGTCCTCCTAAAGGGCTTTACGACACGTCTTGGATTTTCAAAGTGTTATAGACACATTCCATGTAGGCACATGGTTAAGGAATATGAAGGGCTTTTATGCACTCTAGTCTCATTCTCAAGTAGAGCCACTTCCCATAACATAATAAATCGGTGATAGCCTTGGTTCTCATAGAGTAATTTACATTAAGGGATCACATGAAGAGGTTCCTTATGTAGTCCATAACATAATCACATTCACCCTACGGAAGAGGTCCACTAGGGCTACCTTTCAATGGGGACTAAGATAGCTATTTATGAGTCTCCTAAGGATTAGTACGATGTCGTTCAATCCAATAACCTTAATTACACCATTCCCTTACATGAAGGATACCATTATGGCTCTCTACTTCAACATTCATAACATAACCTTTACCGTGTACATGACCTTCTTAACATCCTCTAAGGTCTCACGCATCATTTTTTTCATACAAGGGTTCACTAAGCCTACCTAGTCAAGACATATCATTATCTCAGAACACTCATTGATATATGAAGTAAGGAACACAAGTCTACCAAACAAGAAAGTACATTCTTTGACCTTATCACATATAGAATATCATTCTATAAACACACTTACGATGACCGTTACTATCTTTATGTCACCCTATACCTTACTACAACATCATCAATATTACCATTATAGACTCATATACTCAAGTAGGAATAACAAAGACTCAACCCTAAGACGATACACACAGAGTCAAAATCATAGTCTAACATGATCACCTACATAACATCAATAGATCACATATACTTTCACGTTGCTTAACATGTAGATATATATCATCATACTTCACATAATCAACTACACAAATATCAAAATTACATCAAGTAGCGCCAACAAGGTCATGAACATAATATTGCATAAAGTAATGCCGACAAGGCCACGTCAATTGCAAGTAAAACACATAACACCACCACCATATGTGTCCATACCAACTACAATATAATTGAAAAATAAAACACATCAAAACAAAGGGAACAAGACATATTACCATCACAACATCCTTAACACCTCAATTCAATGCTAAGTCATCCAATTGAATATCATAAGTCCCTTACCAATGGCCATGAAAAATATTTCAATGTTAAAACTATGAAAATCAATTAAACTAGGTCAATTCAATAAGGATTTATCAATATAAGATAACCTAGATATCAATTTACTACAGTTATTACATCAATGAATAGCCCACATAAACTTACATAAGAATTCATCAACATTAGATCAATATCAACTAACCCAAAACATAGTAAAAAACTAGGGTTCATCCATTTCATGCGTTCATAGGTCATTTAGGTTAAATTATCATTAAAATATAGGTCTAATTTATAATAAACGTTTAAAAATAATTGATGCCAGAACCCATGGTAGAATCATGAAATCGGACAATTCAACTTTGAAAACTTAGAAAACATCTTGAAAATTGGGGCTCCTTGATGAAACAAGTTTCAACAATAAAAAGAGATACCTTGATGAACCAAATTCTTTAATATGATGAAGAATCTCCACTTAATTCGTCACACCAAGCTCTTCTTTGACATTGGACTTCCATGGTGTCTTGAGAATTTCTAAAGGATTTTGGGGTTTTGCTTTGGAAGAATGAAATACTCTAAGTGTTAAACACTTATATACATGTTTAAACTAACCAAATACCCCTAATAAACCTCCAATACTGTTATTTAAAAGTGGGGTGATATTATAAATTCACCCCTAACTTGGTAATGAGGTGCACGCAAGAAGATAGTCCACCAATGGTTGGCATTCGATGGACCGTCCTATCCTTAAGTTTGTCAGATTAGAGAATTGATATGGTCCTCCTCCCTTTCCAATCAAATTCCCTACAAGTTACACCCATCGAAGCGGCGTCGATAGGCCTACGATCTGTTGATGTCTCCATCATTTGGGGGCTGCCTGGGACAGTCTTGACTCCAAGTTTTGGGTCCTTCCTCAAGGACCCTTGGTCGGTCCTTTGGAAAGTTTTCCCGGACGTTTCCAATCCCAACATGAATTTCATCCAAAACTAACCTGTAAAACTCGACGAAATATGCCTAGACACAGAAGGTCATTTCAGGGCACATCTTTCAAACGTCATTGACGGCTTGGACATTTGACCTCCAAACTCCATGAAACTTCACACACTGCCTATATATGTATATTAGCTCATTTAAGGACCTTAAAACCTCACGAATCTCATATAAACATATAACACCTAATATGAGGCACATAGGTGTCTTAGTCGTCGAACATCTTGGTCGTCCCTTGACTTTTTACTTCTAATGTACCTAATCTCTTAAAAACTTCCTCTATACGATATATTAGACATATTTAGAACCTTAAACCATCAATACCAACATGTTATGCTCTATTTCATCTAAGTCATTTTCGGGGTTGTAGAGGAGTTGTCGTGAGGGCCAACCGACTTCATAGACAAGATCACGTAGGATCACCCTTAAAATTGTGTGCTATAGTACATGTAAATAATCGAATTTAGGGTTATGCATGCTTCGACGGTTGTTTCACCTTGAAAACGAGTCAAACTGGCCGTAAGAACCACCCAATTACATAGGCAAGGTCTTGATGGACGTCCACAATTTTTTTCAGATTTTTGATGTCACGATCTGCATCACAAAAAAATGGTGTGTGATCACACCAAAATCATCGAAATGGGGGGTATAAATGCTTCAGGGTTCGTTTGACCTTAGATATGGGTCGTACTGGCCATGAGGGCCAACCGCCAATATATCCAATGTCTTGACGGACATCCACAATGATTAACATCATTTTTACGTCGGAATCCGAATCGCTGAAAAATTATTTGTTATAGCACATAAAAATCATCAAAATTTGGGTGGGAGTATGCCCGCTTCGGGGCTAGTTTGACTTTAAATTTGGGCCGGAATGGCCTTGAAGGACAATCGGATGCATATCCAAGATCATGACGGACGTCCACAAGAAGTTTAGGCATTTTTTACGTCAGAATCCATATCACCGTAAAAACTGTGTGCACGAAAAACGTTGAAATTGCGGGTATGCGCGCTTTGGGCCTCATTTGACCATGAAAATGGGTTGGACAGGATGTGAGGGACAACCTTCGACACAAACAAGGTATTGACGGATGTCCAAATAAATTTTAACATTTTGGACGTCGGAAGTTGGATCACCAAAAACTAGTGTGCTATAACACACTAAAATTGTCGAAATGAGGGGTATGCACTCTTCGGGGCTCGTTTGACTCATAAATTGGGTCGGACTGTTGTGAGGCCCAACCGGATGCATAGCCAAGGTCTTTAAGGAATTCCAAAAATATTTTTGGCACATTGGAATTCGAATCACCAAAAATATTATGTGTCATAGAATACGAAAATCATCAAAATTTGGGGTATGCGTACTTCGAAGCTCATTTGACCTTAAAAATGGGTCGACTTGCCGTGATAGGGAACCAACTGCATAGAAAAGGTTTTGAAAGACGTCCAAAAATAATTTTGGCATTTTTGATGTCGGAATCTAGATAACCAAAAAAAATATGTTCTATAGAACACGAAAATAGTCGAAATTAGGGGTATGCGCGCTTTTAGACTCGTTGAACCTTAAATATGGGTCAAAATGGCAATGAGGGACAACCATATACATTTCAAATGTCTTGATGGACGTCCACATATTGTTTTTTTCATTTTTGACGTCGGAATCTGAATCGCTAAAAAATTGTTTACTATAGCACAAAAAACATTGAAATGGGAAGGTATGCAGGCTTCGTGGCTCGTTTGACCTTGAAAATGGGTCGTACTGAGCGTGAGAGCCAACCGCATGCATACACAATGTCTTCACAGGAGTCCACAAAAAAATTCGCATTTTGGACTTCGGAATCCGGATTACCAAAAAATGTTGTGCTATAGCACATGAAAATCATCGAAATAGGTTGTTTAGGCACTTCAGAGCTCGTCTTAACTTGAAAATGTGTAAGACTGTCCGTGAGGGCAAAAAAGGTGTATATCAAAGGTCTTGACTGACATCAACAAAATATTTTAGTATTTTTGACATTGGATTCTGGATCATTGAGAAAATTGTGTGCTATAGCACACAACAATCATCGAAATGGAGGTATGCGCACTTCGAGACTCTTTTGACCATGAAAACAGGTCGAACTGGCCATGGGAGAAAAGCGGCAACATATAAAAGGTCTTGAAAGACGTTAACAAAAAAATTTGGCATTTTTGACGTTGGAATCTGGATCACCATAAAAGTGGTTTGCTATCACCCAAAAATTATCGAAATGGCAGTATGTGCTCTTCTTGGCTCTTTTGACCCTGAAAATGGGTTTGATTGTCCGTGTGGATCAACTGCCCTAATATTCAAGGTCTTGATGGACTTCAAAATTTTTTTTGGCATTTTTTATGTCGGAATCCGGATCACCAAAAAAATGGTGTGCTATAGCACACGAAAATCTTCCAAATGGGGGGTATGAACAGTTCGAGGCTCGTTATAACTTAAATATAGTTTGGAATTTCCATGAGGGCCAATCCGATGCATATCAAAGGTCTTCACGGACGTCCACCAAAACATTTTGCATTTTTGACGTCGGAATCCGAATGGCAAAAAAATTGTTTGCTATATAGCACACTAAAACCATCGAAAATGGGGGGGCATGCTCACTTCGGTGCTCGTTTGACCTTAAAAATGGGTCAGACTGACTATGAGGATCAATAAGAAGCAAATCAAAGTTCTTGACGCATGTGCACAAAACATTTTGACATTTTTGACGTGGAAATCAAGATGACCAAAAAAATAGCATAGGGAAATCGTAGAAATGGGTGTATACACGCTTCGGGGCTCGTCTGACCTTGAGAATTGATCGGACTGGCCGTAAGATCCAACTGAATGCATATACAAGGTCTTGACAGACATCCATAACTTTTTTTTTATATTTTTTACGTTATAATTAGGATCACCAAACATTTTTATCCTATGATATGAAAATCGTCTTCGGGGCTCGTTTTACCTTGAAAACGGCTCGGACTGGCTGTGAAGACCAACCAGTTGCATAGCAAAGGTCTTGAAAGACGTCCACAAAATATATTGGCATTTTCAACTTTGGAATTTGGATCGTCCAAATGGGTTGTAAGCGTGCTTCCGGACTCATTTGACCTTAAATATGGCTCGGGCTGGCAATGAGGGATAAACAGTTGTCCATGGTCTTCACGAATGTCTACAAAAACTTTTTACATTTTTGATATATGAATCCAGAACACCGAAAAAATAGTGAGCTATGGCACATGAAAATCATTGAAATTGGAGGTATGCGCACGTTTAACCTTGAAAATTGGTCGAACTGCCCGTGAGGGCCAACCTTCATCATTATTACACCTTGAAAATCCAAGACACATTATAAAGCCTAACATAGGTGTCATAAAGTATAAACATTGTTTATAACTCCATTTTTAATGAATATAGGTCTTTTATGAGGCTTAAGAACCAAAACATCAAAAAAATCAATGAAGTTGGTTCAAAGGGATGATAGTGTGCCTTAGCCTCTTTGAATAAATTTTAGGAGTCAGAAATGTACAAAAATTTGTGGAAAGGTAGTTAATATATGTTTGAGATGTTTCATTGTTGAAACGTCTATGTACGACTCCCAAGGACCAACCAAGGGCGCTTGAGGAAGACCCCTATAGTTTAAAGCAGCACTACCTAGTAGTGTGCATCGACAGGGCGTCGATAACACCGTCATCCCACACTTAAGCTGGTGTAGAAGGTTCGTTCACCTGCACAGTCTCAATACACATCGACAGAGTACAAAGGTGCAGGCTACGGTCCGTGTGTGGATTGACGTGGCGTCGATGCCACCGTCGTCCCACACTTAGACATATTTGAGGAAAACCTCACCTGGGAAGTCTTTGACAAAGATGATGGAGTGTAGGAAAGATGGGGGGGTTGTCCGTTGACTCACAGACATCCCGTCGATCGTTGTCTCATCTATGAGGGTCGAGGTACACTGCCAAATTTTAAATGATTTTATTTAATTAATTAAGTGGTTTATGGTTTAGTTGGTCATTAAAGGGAGACTAATTATATTAATTAAGCCCCAATATAAATACCCTAAACCCTCATTATCCTAAAGATCTTAAATAAATTCTCCTCCTTCTCTCTTTTTCTCTCCCTACATGAACTCACTATTGAAAACTAGTAAGACTAGGGTTTAGGGGCTTGAAAGGGACAAATTCAACATCAAATTGTGGAAAAACATTAATGTTTGGGTCCTATTCACCTTTGAGACTCTTTACTCAAAGTGTTCCTTCAAAATAAATTTCAAAAAGTTGAGTTTTCTTATGGGTTTCATTCAATTACGAAATTGAAGTTATGAAGAGAGTTGTTGATTATTTCACTACATTATATTGAGTATATTAACATGTAATTCAACGTGTTTATGGTAATTGTTGATGGTTTTGTCTAAATTAAAGAGTATGATCCTCTATCCCTAACAGTAGATAGAATTTTTACCTATATTGTATTGTGATCATTTAATTGAGTTGGGTGTTGATTAGATTACTATCCTATGGTGTTATTATGATTAAATTAAGACGAATTATAAGACTATCATGCTAGTTCTTGATATGTGATTTAGGTTATGAATTATAATGTGAAATTAGCCTATGTACCTTGTCTCAAGTTGTGATCTAAACATAATTTTTTTATAGATATGAAATTGGCCTTGTCATTCTATTGGTTATCATTATGTGATGATGTTACTCCCCAAGCTTGGTTGAGTTATGAGTTGATGGTAAGACCTTGATGATAGACTATGAGGAAGACTTGGTATGTCTTAGAATCTCTATCTTTACTTCCAATTGTGATTAATTATTGTTAAGTCATGATATTACATTGGAGTATGCCTTATACTAGGATTATAGGGTGGTATGATGTTGAATATAAATCTCTTGAATATGTTGTGAGTTTGATTAAGGTGTATGTGATATAAGGATGGTGAAAACTATAAAAGGGCCTTAATATGTTATGAAATGCTAATGTGTTAACCTCACTTATATGAATTGTGATGAAAGGACATATACTCATAAAATTCTTATTGAGCTACTAATGATGATGATTATATAATGTGTAGACCCTATGGCCTAAGATATTATTGAAAATTAAAGGCTTAAAGACATTTCAAAAAGGGAGTCTAGCTTAGCACCTAGTGAACTAGATAGAGGAGTGTCCTTTCCCATATAGGGAAGGTAGGAAAACTATGTTACTCTTGAGATTAGAGACTATAATACAATGCTCATAAAGAGGGTCCCGACTAAATCTCCTAGTTCTTGAGCTATGTTACCCCCATAAGAAAACAAGATAGTGGATCCACGTAGTTGCTATGTTTCATGTTTTGGTACAATATTGGCAAGTAGTCTACCTTGTTATTGTGTAGGGTTTTATGATACCAGATTCCACTAGCTCATGTGGTCTATGTCGGTTAGGGAAAGATGTTCCCAAAAGGTAAAACAAATTAAAGGATTTGCACTCTAACTTGGATAACCTAAGGGGTCTAGCTTAGTGTAGGGAGGGTTATGAGACTCTACCTAGACATTGCACTAGTTAGCGTTGAGGGGAGTCTTAGGAGGAGGTTCTTATATATGTTTATGTTATGATAATATATGATGTATATATATAATGACCATGGCAGATTGTTGATACTATAGGTTGATTAGTTCATTTATGAATATTCCTTGGGTTATAATGATGATATATGATGAAGTACAAGCCTAAATGCCATGATATGTAATGTTTGACATTGGTAATGTTTTCTTGTTGAGGATACTTGATTGAGTAAGGTTATGGGGCTATACTTGGTCATTGCACTTGTTGACTTGATAAGGACTTGTGAGTAGTTGTCATGTTTATTATGATATGTTTAACTCTTATTCATTTTTCTGATATTATTCCTTGATATTATGGTTGTAGTAAATCATGGTTTCAAGTATGTTGGGATAAGTATTACTTGTATGATAGCAAGCATTTTGGTTGATTGACATGACTTACTTGACTTTGCGCTAAGTCCCTAAAAGGGTAAAATGACATGTTTTGATTGAAAAATACCTTTTATCATGTTGTGCTTGTGTAGGGGCATAGGATCTAATTTTTAGTACATGTGGAGTACTAACCCCATTTTCTTCCCTTTTCCATAACATTTTGGTTTCCTGTCATTGAAGAGCTTGGAAGGCGACATTGTTGAATGCTTGATTCTTCCCTTCATCCAAGTAGGGTACACCCTCAACTTTCAAGGGCAATCCCATATACTAGCTCTGGTGTTTTTATGAGCTTATTGACTCTATCATTCCTTTCCTTTTTAGTTGAATATTGTACTTTCTATGAATTATACATGGTCATATTGAATTGATATAAGGGTTATGCCCATAATATGATTTTCGTTTAGAATGTATGAGATGAGATATTCATTGATACTATTTCTATATTTTATTATATGTATGTGCAATAAAAGTACGAGGCTATGTAACCTTTCTATATGAAGGGTCTATGTATACTCGATATGAATATATATTATGTGTATATAGAGGTCTATGTAAACCTCTAAGTAGTGATAATGAATGTTTTGAATTTTTCTGCATTTTTTAACCTATTAATGTTATGACATGAAACAAAGAGGCTATTCTTAGTCGTTGAAAAGGACGAAGATGCCGCTTACATCTTGGGGGTAAACCTGGACGTGACAAACTTGTTATCACACATTAAGTTGAATATCATTGAGTTATGTATCTCTCTCTACCATTTCTATGTATGTTTGTATTCCTAATTGATAAGGGGGTTACACTTATGAGTAGGAACCTATATGATGCTTATGAATCACTCTTTCACGGAAATCTTATATCGTGCAAACAGAGTATACAAATGGTGTGCTTTTTCATCTAGTACTATTGTTCTGCTTATAAGAAGCATGAACACTCGAATGAATGCAGCTCGAAGACTTAAGGAGGAAGTTTCCAATGTAGGAGCTCCTACATATAATGACCAAGTTCCTCCACTTGAGGAAAATGTCAATGTTTATCAAGCCCCGGCTAGCCCTCCACCTATGACGGAGTCGGAGATGAGGGCTATTCTTGGTAAAAATGCCCAAGCCATGAATACTAAAGAATAAGCCTCGATGGTTCAAGCCACAGCTATGACGGCCCAAGCCAATCGCGAGATTTCTCCCCCTCCTCATCAACAAGTCACTACTATGGCTGCTTGTCTAAGGGAATTCTCTCGAATGAACCCTCCTACTTTTTATGGGTCTAAAGTTCATGAAGACCCCCAAGAATTCATTGATGAGGTCTACAAGATACTATATTATATGGGGGGTGTCTTAAAGTGAGAAGGTCGAGTTTGACACATACAAACTCAAGGATATGGCTCAAACTTTCTATGTGCAATGGAGGGATAATAGGCCGTCGAGGGGTGGTCCGGTCATTTGGGAGATCTTTAAGGTGACTTTTCTAGAATGGTTCTTCCCTAGAGAGATGAGGGAGGAGAAAGTGAAAAAGTTCATCAATCTTTGCCAATAAGGGAAGAGATTGAATGAGTACTCTTTGGAATTCATTAACTTGTCCAAATATGATCCTTCTTTGGTCTCCGATCCTAGAGACCAAATGATCCATTTTGTGACGGAGGTGTCTGAGGTCTTACAAGAGGAGTGCAAATCGGCCATGCTATATGACAACATGAACATTTCCCATCTTATGGTTTATGCAAGAAGGGTTGAGGAGTCAAGGGCTAAGGGAAAAAGAAGAGATGCTAAGAGGGAAAGGTCATTTAATGGAGGTTCTTCAAAAAATAGGCTTGAGATACAAGACAAGCCTAAAATTAAGAAGCGGGTTTCTAATCATGTCCCTTCCAAATTACCAAGATCTAGTGGTGATAGGGTGTCTAACCCTAAGTTCAAGAAGGGAAAAGGTACTAATTCACCAAATGAGATGCCAACTTGAGGAAAGTGTGGTAAAAAGCACTATGGTGATTGCCTTAAGAAGACATGTAATTGCTTTAGTTGTGGCAAGAGTGGTCACAAGATGAGAGATTCTCCAGACTTGAAGAATCAAGACAAGGGTAATCGCCAAGCTCAAGCAAGTAGTTCTAGTGATGCTCCAAAGAAGAACCACTCTTATACTCTCCGCTCTAGGGGTGAGCAAGAGACCTCTCCCGATGTGGTGACCAGTATATTGAAAGTTTTCTCTCTTGATGTATATACTCTATACTTGATTCTTGCGCTACTTTATCATTTGTTACACCTTGTATAGCTAAAAATTTTGAAATTTTATCCGATATTTTGCATGAACTTTTTATAGTGACTACTCTGGTGGGTGAATCGGTTGTTGCAAAAAGGGTGTATAGAAGTTGTCCTATAATGTTGTTTAATAGAGTTTCTTATGTTGATCTAGTAGAACTTTATAAGATTGATTATGATATTATATTGGGTATGGATTAGTTGAATGCATGTTGTGCATCCATTGATGGTAGGACAACAGTGGTGAGGTTTAACTTCCCAAGTGAACCCATTGTTGAGTGGAAGGGGCAAAAGTCTACTCCAGTAGGTCGTATTATTTCTTGTCTAAAAGCATGTAAAATGATCTCAAAAGGGTGTCTTTATCATATAGTAAGAGTTCTAAATGTAGACTCCGAAGTTCCTCCCATTAAGTCGGTACGCGTAGTGAATGAGTTTCTGGAGGTCTTCCGTAATGACCTTCCCGGTATTCCTCCCAAACGGGAAATTGACTTTTGCATTGATTTGATTCCGGATACAAATCCCATATCAATTCGTCCTTATTGGATGGCTCCGGCCCAGTTGAAAGAGTTGAAGGCTCAACTAATGGATTTACTAGATAAGGGTTTTTATTATGCCTAGTATTTCTCCATGGGGTCCTCCGATTTTGTTTGTCAAGAAAAAAGATGGGTCCTTGAGAATATGTATTGATTAGCGCCAACTCTAAAAGGTTACCGTTAAGAATAAGTACCCTATCTTCGGATTGATAACTTATTTGACCAACTCCAAGGGGTGAGTTACTTTTCAAAGATAGACTTGAGGTTGGGTTATCATCAACTTAGAATGAGAGGGGAGGATATACCAAAGACATCCTTTCAAACTAAGAATGGGCTTTATGAGTTCTTGGTCATGTCTTTTGGTCTCACTAATGCTACAGCGGCATTTCTTGACCTAGTGAATAAAGTATTTTGAATTTACCTAGATTCTTTTGTCAATGTCTTCATTTACGATATCTTGGTATATTTGAAGAATTAGGATGATCATATGGTTTATTTGAGTGTATTATTGCAAACCCTTAAAGAACATCAATAGTATGCCAAATATAGTAAGTGCGAGTTTTTGTTGATGTCGATGAATTTTCTTGGGCACATCATCTCTTGTAAGGGAGTTGAAGTAGACCCAAGGAAAACAAAAATGGTGAAAAACTGGCCTAGACCATTTACTCTGACTGACATTAAGAGTTTCATTGGTTTAGCAGGTTACTATCGGAGGTTCATGGATGGTTTCACGTCCATTGTGTATCCTTTGACTACTTTGACCTAAAAGAGTGAAAAGTTTGAGTGGTGGGAGGCATGTGAGAAGAGCATATAATTGTTATAAGATAGTCTTACTTCCGCTCTGATGTTGACCTTATTGGAGGATACAAAGGGTTTTTTGGTGTAATTTGATGCATCCCCAGTGGGTTTGGTGTAACAACGCTAAAAATGAATATGCTAAGTAATATTTAGTAGGTCTAGAATGCCTACGATAATACCGGATTCATACTGATTGATGCGCATTGAACCAGACCACTAAACCCGTGTAGCAGCCAAGCCAACTAACTTGGAGAGTTAGTTGAGCTAGAAAAGGTCGGGTCCAGCCATGTCGGATCTCGAATATGAATATTTACCCGAGTGAGTCTTTACCGAAATTAAAAAGAGGAAATCTTAAGTTTGGAGGGCCTAGGGATAAAACGGTCTTTTTCCAGGCTAAGGGTAGTATCATAATTTTCCTAAATATGTAATTAGTTATTCAATTAATATTGTAGGGGCGCATTTTGTATAGAAAGGGCCGAAATTGCCCATTGAGTAAAATCTTGCTCCACTCGGGTTCGAACCTAGGTGGGAGCAATGATTTAACTTGATTTATTTTATTTAGTGAATTGATTTATTTAATTAATATTCAATTGCTGATTTAAGAAAAAGGATAATCAGATTATTATTAATAAATAAATTAATTGGGCGCTTTGGGTCGGGTCGACCCGAGGAGACCCATTTTTGCGATGGGGACGTCACGTGTTCGATCCTCGACGAAAGCGACTCCCAAGTGAATTAAAATGGGGTTTAAAATCTGATTTGTTCTGTAAGGTCAATAATGTCCTTTCACGTGTGATTTATATAAATAAGATTTTTTACAATGTAGAAAAACCTTATTTGACTAAGTCTAAAACTACAATCCTAATCCTAAGGAACCAATTACTTCTCACGTTTATCCTCTCTATTTCATGATCAACTATCTCACTTTTGCATTCTATCTGCTAACGAAATACAAGAACAGAAAACACAACCAAAATTTTTTCATACTTGAAGAATTTACACGTCAAAAAAATAGACAAAAAGCTAACAAAAAATGTAAAGAAAAAAGAAGGGTTTTCGGGCGAGTTTTGTGTTGAAGTTTTGGGACATGAACGTGAATTTGGAGAGGGTGTTGGACATCAGATCGTGTGTTGAACAACACTAAAGTCAAGTATGGGTTTCTCTCTTGGACTCCTTTCTCCATGAGAATTTCCTTTCCACGAATTCAATGAATTATGAAACTAGGGTTGTTCCCGTTCTTGTCGAACTCCTTATCCCTCGTATCCTTCTAATTTCAATATGAAATAGGTTAGAGAAAATGATGTTGGTATGTTTTCTTTTAGTTTAAGTATGAAGTGTTATTTTCTTGGTAATGGGTTCATGATTATGTGTTTTTAGTTGTAAGCATGATAATTTATGTCTACCGAAAGTATGTGAAAAGTGATATTTGTGCAATGTTTTTGTAAATCGTGATATGCAAATGTGTTGTAATGTTGGGATTTAATGGTAATTCTTGGATGAATTTGACCATGAAAAAATATACTTAAGGATGCACAAAAGGATTCATGAAATGTCCTATGAGCTAATGAAAAAATGATGAAAATAAGGAGCAGAAAATAGTGACCAAGTTTCCAGCATTTGGTACGTTGGGTTCGGCCAATCAAAGTGATATAAAATGCAATGAAAAATGAATGTAAAAAAAAGTGAAATCACTAAGTATTGAACCCAATACATCATTACATGAAAGCTACAAAAAAATCAACAAAATATTAAGTCAAAAATGGATTAGAGGAGACTAAATTTCCTGCTTGTTGGAATTTGTAGTCTCGGCCAACCTTTAAGAAAATGAACTTCGTTTATAATTTTTTGAAAAATGTGATGATATTGGGGATTTAACCCATGACCTCGAAAAATGAAATTATCATATAAATTTCGTTACAAATATGCAAGAAAAAATAGATGTTGTCAATTGGGATTGAACCAACAACCTCTTGAATGGATGAGAGAGTTAAGAAAAATTTGCAGAAGAAAATAAATGTCGAGAGTGGGAATTGATCCCAAAACCTATTGGATAGGTGAGTAACTTAAGAGATAAATTAAAAGAAAAACAATGAGCTTGTGGGGGGTAGAACCCACAACCTCCTTGACTTAAACGAAAAAGGAGATGAGAAAGAGAAAGGAAATATCATGGGGTCGATGGGTATTGAACTAGGGTCCCCCTAATCTGAAAAATGCAATTATCATGTTTAAAAATAAGATTAAGTGTTGACCAAGGGATTCAAAATCGGGTTCCTTTCCCAATGTCGTATTGACACATAAGTCATATGTAAGTAAATATTTAATGAATGCTACCTTTAAAGATCGAAATCAATATATTTGCATATCGACAAGAAGCATAAGTCTTATACCACATAATCTTGGGTAAACATGAATCACTTTGACAAACTATGAATGAAGCCTCATGGATTGTATCTTTGGACTCATAAGTTTAGCATACGTTTAAAAGTAAGCGAGCCAAAGATGTATGTGATAAAATGATGTAAACCTAGAAGGGTTAAGTAAAAGTGTGAAACACACTAAATAGCCAAGTGCATTGGCATATGATGTAATGAATATTCACGTGAAGGGGTGAGTAGTTATGAAAAGCAAATGTGTTAAAGTTAATGAATGAGGTGACAATATGATACGAGGCTAATGTGAAAGATTATAGCAATCTAAAATGAGCATAAGTAAATGCTACTAAAACGTATCAACCTATGAGAGTCTAAAGTTGATAAAGACACCAGTTTCTATGAAAACTCTAATGAAAGTATTGAAGATATTTCAGACTTAATACTAATGATGAGATGAAAAATCATCTAATGAGCCATGATGTCCTCATCCTAGAAGCCAGCTTCTATCATGTACGAGTTGAATGTAATGTAAATTTATACTAACCACCGATAGACTAGCTATGAGCGGTGATGCCTTCCTTCGGGAAGGGAAAATGTTCACGTAACTCTCATGAGATGAGACTGTCCGTCATGTCGGGTATGGGTCCCTTATATCTCCTAGTCTTTGAACCTATAGTGCCAATATAGTGATCTAGCAGGGTTCGACTCCCTATATACGCTAGCATGTTTGGGTCACTTTAGTCGATGATTCCACCTCTTTTTCGGTGTGGGGTAGACACTGGATTTCGTGATGCTCACATGATCTATGTCGGTTAAGGTTAAAGTTCCCAAAAAAAGAATAAGGCCAGCCTTAAATGATGCACATAATTAAATGAACAATACCAAAGGTGTTAGGATAGGATAATCAAGAGGTGATCTAGACTAAAGTAAGGACACTAGCTTATTCTTGGTCATTGCACAGGAAACCCAATGAGAGTCTTAAACTTCATCCACGGTATGACTGGTGATTGCATTAGTATATGAATGAATGAAAATGAAGTATGTGTGAACGAACGAAGCACACTCTGTGTTTTCTGAAGAAGGCTCCCTAGTTGAGGAGGTCCATATGTTGAGCCTTAGAGAAGACCTATGTCAACTGATTCTAAGGTCTCATGAGTATGAAATAATCACGTATATGAATGTTTGTTATGCAAATGATAAGTATGATGCATGTTATCTCATAGCAGACTTATTGCAAGTCATCACTAATGCAACTATGACTTTCCTAATTTAGCATGTTTTTCTATATTTGGCAAGGCACGGATGACATTCCATATATGTTGTTAGAGAGCTATTCTTACTATGCATGTCCTTAAGTTTCATATAGCCATACTAGTACAAGTGTTACTAATCTCATACAATCTATTTGGTGTAGGAACAGGTACGTTAGAGCTTACATTAGACGTTAACTATAGCTTTACTGATTTGGTAGACCTCATGCTATGATTCTACTATTATTATCTATCTTAGATGGGTTTTAGCTAGTAGGGCATGTCCCACTAGTCTTTCATTTCAATTTTAGCAGGAATACGTTTATTGCAATTATGAACTATTTCTTTCATTTGATTATTTCTATATTAGATGGTTGATTTGTGAACGCCTATGATGTTATGTATAATATGTTTCACATGAAATAAGAAAACAAAAACATAAAATTTTCCGCTAAAATTAACCTAGATGAAGTAACAATGACGGATGTAGGCTTGTATGTGACCTCTGAGAGGTCAACGACACCGATCTCGTCTAGGGTCTAGATTCCAGTCATGAAAAAGTTGGTATTAGAGAACTAGGTTAAATTTAGAGGATAATAAGTTCACATCAACCACATTGAGTAGTTTCTAAGTTATGGTAGTGAAGTGCACCACTATCCTTAATTAGAGACTGCATGATGCGTAGGAAAAATTTCCTTCTTCTTATATTATCGTGCCTCTTCCTAATGTCTGATTTCTTGGTGTTAAGATCGTATCAAACATAAATTCTTGAGATTCTGAAAGATGAATACGAAGAGAAACGCAGGCAGAGAGATTGGAGGAGCAGCTATAGGGATAAATCAAGTTCCTCCCCAGGACCCAACTGCTGAAATAGAGATGCATGTTAACCCTGTTGGGTTGAATAATGAAGAACTAAGGACAACCCTGGTACAGATGGACCAAGACATCACCTTACAAGCTCAAGTAATGACACCCCTACAAGAGCAATAAGGTGTTCCAAGGAAGAACCCACCTGCCAGCACCATGTCTAGTAGGTTAAGGGACTTCACGAGGATGAATCCTCTCATTTACACCGGATCTAAGATTACTGAATCACAAAGGGGAGTGTAGGGTATATATGTTGCACGCCTGCATTGGACTTTCCATTTCCAACAAGTGGAGGAAAGGAGGAAGAGGAAACATAGTAGGGCAGGGAGCAGGTCAAGGCAATTTGAGAAGAATTTTTCAAGGAAGAGTAGTAGTGAAATCAGGGATAAGCCCAGGTTTAAGAAGGGACTCTCCCACCAAGGGGAGTCAAGTTTGTCCAAGGGTCTACTTTCTTCTCGAAGATTCGTATTCGTTTAGGGTATCATCAACTTAGGGTTAGAGATGAAGATGTTCCAAAGACGGCCTTTCATACCCGTTATGGTCATTACGAGTTTCTAGTTATGTCATTTGGTCTCACTACTGCACCTGCTGCATTTATGGATATCATGAACAAAGTTTTATGAATACCTTGACTCTTTCATCATAGTATTCATTTATGACATTCTCATCTACTCTAAGACCAAGAAAGAGCATGAACAACATTTGAGACTAACCTTGCAGGTACTTAGACAACATCAGCTGTATGTCCAATTCAGCATGTGTGAATTCTGGCTCAAATCAGTGACCTTCCTGGTCATGTTGTGTCTGATAAAGGTGTGGAGGTAGATCCTAGGAAGAGTGAGGCTGTTAAGACCTTGCCAAAACATCTTACTCCCACAGGTATCTGTAGTTTCTTGTGATTGGCTGGTTATTACCGCAGGATTGTGGATGTTTTTCTTCCACTACTACTCCACTCACAACCTTGGCGAATAATAAAATTAAGTTTGAATGGGCGGGGACTTATGAGAAGAGTTTCCAGGAGCTCAAAGACAGACTCACTTCACCCCAATGCTTATTTTGCCTATGTGTGATGAGAATTACACTGTTTATTGTGATGCATCTAGGGTTGGTTTAGATTGTGTTCTTATGCAGAGTGGTAAGGTGATAGCTTATGCGTCCACAAAGATCAAGGTTCATGAGAAGAATTATCCCACTCATGACCGGGAGTTGACAGCTGTGTTGTTTGCACTGAAGATGTGGAGGCACCACTTGTATGGAGTGCATGTGGATGTGATCACACACCACAAGAGTAACCAGTAATCACGAAGAGGGAGTTGAATCTACGTTAGCGGAGATGGTTCGAGCTCTTGAAGGACTGTGATATGAATGTCCACTACCATCCAGGTAAGGCTAATGTTGTAGCTGATGCTTTGAGCAGGATGATCATGGGAAGTATAACCCATGTTGAGGATGAAAAGAAGGAGTTGGTGAAAGATGTACACACACTGGCAGAATGGGTGTGCGGTTGGTTGACTCTACTACTGGGGTGTTTCAGTTCATCCTAATTCTAAATAATCCTTGGTAGTTTAATTCAAGCATGTCAGCATCTCGATCCTGTGTTGATGGAGCTGAAGGAGTCAGTGTTGATAAAGATGAACGAGTCTTTTACTTTGGGAGGTGACATCGTTCTTAGGTACCAAAATAGGCTGTGTACCAGATGTGGATGATTGCGGACCAGGATTGTTGCAGAGGCCCATGGTTCTAGATATTCCATTCATCTAGGTTCCACCAAGATGTATCATGATCTTAAGCAGATCTATTGGTGGGATTGAATGAAGAAGGACATTGCAGAACATGTGGCAAAGTGCCCTAATTGTCAGCAGGTTAAGGCAGAACATCTTAAGCCTGGCGGTCTTACTCAGATTATTGAGATTCAGACTTGGAAGTGGGAGGCTATTAGTATGGACTTCGTAGTTTGTCTTCCAAAGTCTAGAAGAAAAAATGACTCCATATGGGTTATTGTTGACAAGATGACTAAGTCTGCCCACTTTATCCCTGTGAAGTCTACTTACAGAGCCGAGGATTATGAGACACTCTACATTGATGAGATTGTAAGATGTCCTGGGATTCCTTTGCCTATCATTTCAGATAGAGAAGCTCAGTTCACTTCAATTTTTTGGAGATCCTTCCAGAAGAACTTAGGCACACACGTATAACTTAGTACTACCTTTCATACTCAAACTGATGGGAAGGTAGCCCACACAATTCTAACATTGGAAGACAAGTTGAGAGCGTGTGTGATTGACTTCAGAGGTAGATGGGACGACCATCTGCCTTTGATATAGTTATCGTATAGTAACAGTTACCACTCCAGGAATGGGATGGCGATGTTTGAGGCATTGTATGGTAGAAGGTGTAGGTATCCATCTTAGTGGTTCGAGGTTGGACAGTCATCCGATTTGTTTCCAAATATCATTCATGAAGCCTTAGAGAAGGTCAGGGTGATTAGGGATAGGTTGGTTATAGCTTACGATCGGCAGAAGTCCTATACAAAGAACAGAAAACGTCCCTAAGAGTTTGATATTGTTTACCAGGTCTATTTCAAGATATCACCTATGAAGGGGGTGATGAGGTTTGGCAAGAAGGGGAAGTTTAGTACGAGGTGTGTTGGGCCATATGAGATCCTATAGCATGTGGGTGAGGTGGCCTATGAGTTGGCGTTGCCTGCAGAGCTAGATTTTGTTCATCCAGTTTTTCATGTCTTTATATTAAAGAAATTCCTTGGTGATCCATCATCGATTCTACCTGTTGTAGGTTTGTCAATTGATGAAGACTTTTCCTATGAGGAGGTTGCTGCTGGGATTTTAGACTGGCAAGTAAATCGGCTGAGAAACAAGGAGGTTGCAACAGTGAAGGTATTGTGGATGAACCATCTTGTTGAGTGTGCTATGTGGGAGGCCCATGCCGATGTGAGATCCTGCTACCCTCATTTCTTCAGCACTTGAGGCTACATTTCCTACTCTTAAGTCAAAGTTTTCTTATCTCTCCATTCTTTGTTGTGATTGCTTGACTGTGCTTAGTGATTATGTTATGATATGATTGACGTTGTGCTAGATTATATGAAGTGTCAATCAGTGACGAATGTTCCTAAGAGGGGGATAATGTTACAACGCTAAAAATGAATATGCTAAGTAATGTTTAGTGTGTCTAAAATGCCTACGATTAGAACATCTTCACACGGATTGATGCGCGTAGAACCAGACCTCTAAACCCTTGCGACAGCAAATATAACTAACTTGGGGAGTTAGTTGATCTAGTAAAGGTTGGGTCTAGCCATGTAGGGCTCCCAAATATGCATATATGTGCAGATGAGTCTTTACCAGACTTAAAAAGGGGAAATCATAAGTTTCAAGGGTCTAGGGGTAAAATTGTCTTTTTCAATACTACGGGTAGTATCGTAATTACCCTAAATATTTGATAAGTTATTCTATTAATATGGTGGAGTGCAACTTTGGGTAGAAAGGGCCGAAATTGCCCATTGAGCAAAATCTTACTCCACCCAGGTTAGAACCTAGGTGGAAGTAATGATTTAAATTGATTATTTATATTTGATAATTAATTGAATTAATTAATATTTAAATGCTTATTTAAGAAAAAATAAAATTCATATTATTATTAATTAATGGGGCGGTTTGGCTCGGTCGACCCAAGGGGACCCATTTTTGCGATAGGGACATCACGGGTTCGATCCTCAACGGAAGCGACTCCCAAGTGAATTAAAATGGGGTTTAAAATCGGATTTTTTTGTAAGTTCAATAAGCTCCTTTCACGTGTTATTTAAATCAATCGGATTCTTACAATTTAACAAAATATTATTTTGACTAAGTCTAAAACTACAATCCTAATCTTAAGGAACCACTCACTTCTCACGTTTGTCCCCTCTTTCACGATCAACTCTCTCACTTTTGCGTTCTATCTGCTAACGAAATATAAGAACAGAAAACACAACCAAAACTTCTTCATACTTGAAGAATTTACACGTCAAAAACATAGACAAAAAGCTAACCAAAAACGTAAAGCAATAAAAAGGGTTTTCTTTCGAGTTTTATGTTGAAGTTTCGGGACATGGACGTGAATTTGGAGAGCGTTTTTGACAGCAGGTCGTGTGTAGAACAACACAAAAGTAATGTATGGGTTTATCTCCTGGACTACTTTCTCCAAGAGAATTTCCTTTCCACGAATTCAACCAATATTTAAACTAGGGTTGTTCCCGTTCTTATCGAACTCCTTGTCCCTAGTGTCCTTCTGACTTCATTCAGAAATAGGTTAGAGATCATGTTGTTTGTATTTCGCTGGTATTCTAAGTATGAAGTGTGATTTATCAGATAATTTTTTCATGATTATGTGTTTGGAATTGTAAGCATGTTAATTTATGCCAACCGAAAGTATGTGAAAAGTGATGTTTGTGTAAGTCATCATGCGCAAAAGTGGTGTAATGTTGCTGGATTTAATGGTAATTTTTTTCTGAATATTACCATGAAAAAAATATACTGAAGGATGCACCAAATGATTCATGAAACGTCGTAAGATCTAATGAACAAATGATGATAACAAGGAGCTGAAAATAGTGAACAATTTTTTAGCATTTGGTAGGTTGGGTTCGGCCAATTAAAGTGGTATAAAATGCAATGAAAAATGAATGTAAAATAAGTGAAATCACTAAGGATTGAACCCAAAACATAATTACATGAAAGATACAAAAAAAAATTAAGATAAAAATCAATTGAAGGAGACTAAATTTCCAGCTTGTTGGAAATTGTAGTCTCGGCCAACTTGTAAAAAATGAACTTCATTTAATTTTTTTAAAAAAAATTGTGGTCATTGGAGATTGAACCCATGTCCTCACCAAATGAAAATTTCATAAAAAATTTATGAGAAAAATGCCTGAAAAAAATAGATGTGGTGAGTGGGGATTGAATTCACAACCTCTAGAATGGATGCGAAAGTTAGGAGAAAAATAAAGAAGAAAATAAATGTGGAGAGTAGGGATTGAACCCACAACCTCATGGATAGGTGATAAAATTAAGAGATAAATTAAAAGAAAAATAATGAGCTTGTGGGGGATTGAACCCACAACCTCCTTGACTCAAAAGATAAAGGAGAGGAGAAATAGAAAGGAAATATTATGGGGTTAATGGGGATCAAAATAGGGTCCCCCAAATGTGAAAACTGCAATTATCAAGTTTAAAATAACATTAAGTGTTGTCCAAGGGATTCGAAATCAAGTTCCCTTGCCCAATTCCTTATTGACTCAAAATTCATACTTAAGTAAATATTTAATGAATATTGCCTCTAAAGATCAAAATCAATATCTTGGCATATCTACAAGATGTATACGTCTCGTACCATAAAATCTTGGGTAAACATGAATCACTTAGACAAACTATGAATGAAGCTTCGTCGCTTGTATATATGGAGTCATAAGTCTAGCATATGTTTAAAAGTAAGTGAGCCTAAGATGTATGTGATAAAATGATGTAACCCTAGATAGGTTAAGTAAGAGTGTGAAACACACAAAATGGCCAAATGAATTGGCATATGACGAAATGAACATTCACGTGAATGGGTGAGTAATTATGAAAAGCAAATGTGTTAAATTTAATGAATAAGGTGACAATATGATAAGAGTCTAATGTGAAAGATGAGACCAAAATTAAATGAGCCTAAGTAAATGTTACCAAAACGTACTCACCTATGAGAGTGTAAAGTTAATGAAGAGATCAGTCTCTATGAACACTCTAATGAAAGTGTTGATGTTTATGTATACTAAATACTAATAATGAGAAATCATTCAATGAGCTATGATGTCCTCATGCTAGATCATGCTTCCATGATGTATTAGTTGAATGTAATGGAACTTCATGTTGAGCACTGATAGGATAGCTATTAGCGGCGATGCCTTCCTTCGAGAAGGGCGGAGGTTCACGTAACTCTCATGAGATGGGACTGTCCTGGATGACGGGTATCAGTCTTCCTATATCTCATAGTCGTTGAACCTATACTTTCAATATAGGGATCTAGCAGGGTTCGAGTCCTTATATACGCTAGCATGTTCGGGTAACTTTTGATTCCACCTCCTTTCAAAGTTGCAAACACAATTCCTAGTGTAAGTCGCAATCAACTTGATGCACTTTGTCGGACTAATGAGTATAGGACCTAATTAGGGGTGGTTGGCGCGTTGTGTGGGGTAGACACTGGATTTCATGATGCTTACATGATCTATGTCGGTTAAGGTTAAAGTTCACAAAGAAAGAATAAGGGAAGCCTCAAATGATGCACATAATGAAATGAAAAATACAAAAGGTGTTAGGATAGGATAATAAAGAGTTGAGCTAGACATAAGTTATGACACTAGGTTATTCTTGGTCGTTGCCCAACAAACACGATGAGAGACTTAAAATTCATCCTAGGTACGGTTTCTGATTGCACAAGTATATGAATGAATGAAAAAAAAGTAAATAAGAACTAACGAAGCAGACTCGGTGTTTGGTGAAGAAGGCTCCCTAGTTAAGGTCCCATATGTCGAGCCCTCATTTTGGGAAGGCCTAATGTCGAGTCCATGATTCCAAGGTCTCATGGCATATAAAAGAATGATAATAACTACGTGATATGATATGTGTAATATGTTTTGTGTTGCTTGCAAAATGATATGTATGATGATGAATGTTACTCTCATGGCATGACATTCCTAATCCAAATTGGGCAAGTCCACTGACTTTCCTAATCCAAATTTGGCAAGTCCACTGACTTTCCGAATCAAAATTTTGCAAGTCCACTAACTTCCCTAATCAATATTTGGCAAGTCCACTGACTTTACTTTCCTTAAATCACGTTGTTAGGAAAGAGCTATTCTTACTCATCCATGTCCTTGGCGTGTGCTTTAATATAACCATACTTTTTTCAAGTGTGTACTAATCCCATTTAATATCTACTTTTTGGTGCAGGCATAGGTGGATGTTAGATTTTACATTACGACGTTGCAGCTATGCGTAAGTGGATGTTTCATAGTGTTTTAGTAGGCCATCATGCTTTCGAGGATGTATATTGTTATTATCTATCTTAGATGTAGTCTTTAGCTGGACATGGCCCACTAGTGTTCCATTTCTTGTTGTATTTTAGACTTTGTAGTGGTGCCGTTTTGGCAAGGATACATTTAATTTAATTATGAATTGCTTTTGATTATTTCTATATTCGATGGTTGATTTGTGAACGCCTATTATGTTAAGTATAATATGTTTCCTATGAAATAAGATTCCAGTCATGACATTTGGGGTGTGTGCTTATGCAACATGGGAAGGTGATAGCTTATGTCTCTAGGCAACTAAAGTTACATGAGAGAAACTACCCCACTCATGACCTTGAATTAGCGGCCGTGGTGTTTGCTTTTATAATTTTGAGGCATTACGTGTATGGGGTTCATGTTGATGTTTTTACCGATCATAAGAGTCTCTAATATGTGTTTACCCAAAAGGAATTGAACCTCTAACAAAGAAGGTGTCTAGAGTTGTTGAAAGATTATGATTTGAATTTTCTTTATCACCCCGACAAGGCTAATGTAGTTGGGGATGCCCTAAGTCGAATGACTATGGGTAGTGTATCCTATCTTAACAAAGTTAAAAAGGACATAGCAAGGGAAGTACACAGGTTGCCTAGGTTGGGGTGAGGTTGGAGAGTTCGCCAGATGGGGGTTCTACAGTTCATCATAACTCCGAGTTATCTTTAGTGGTTGAGGTGAAGTCCAAACAATACCTTGATTTAGTATTAATGGAGTTGAAAGAATCGGTTCTCAACAAATTAAATGAAATATTCCCCTTACGGGGGGTGGTGCATATCAAGGGAGATTATGTGTTCCCAATGTAGATGGGTTGAGGGATCAGATCCTAGAAGAATCACATGGGTCACACTACTCAATTCATCTAGGGTCGACAAAAATGTACGATGACCTAAGGGAGATATATTGGTGGGAAGGTCTAAAAAGGGACATAGCGGAGTTTTTCGTTAAGTGTCCAAATTGCCAACAAGTAATGGCCGAAAACTTAAAGTCGGGTTGAATAATACAAGAGATCCAAACTCCTCCATGGAAGTGTGAAGACATCAATATCGACTTTGTAGTAAGTTTACCTCAAACCCAAAAGTCTTATGATTCCATATGGGCGGTTGTGGACGATTGACTAAGTCCGCTCTCTTTGTTCCTGTCAAATCTTTATATTCAAAGGAGGATTATGCAAAAATCTTCCTTGATGAGATTGTGTGCCATCATGGCATTCCATTATCCATCATATCGGATCAGCATGCACAATTCACATCTAGATTTTAGAGGTCGTTCCAAAAAGGGTTAGGTACTACGGTGAATTTGAGCACCGTTTTTCATCCCCAAACGTATGGTCAAGCGGAGCGTACGATATAAACCCTTAGGACGTGCATCATTCACTTACCTTTGGCGGAGTTTGCCTACAACAATAGTTTTCATTAATCCATTTCCATGGCTCCTTATGAAACCTTGTATCGTAGTAGGTGTAGGTCTCCTATTTGATGGTTTGAAGTGGGTGACACATCACTTCTTTGTCCCGAGTTGATTTATAAGCCTTTGGAAAAGGTTCATATCAAAAGAAACCGGTTCCAAACAGCTTATAGTTTGCAAAAGTTTATTTGAAAATTTTGACTAATGAAAGGGGTGGTTAGAGTTGGCATGAAAGGGAAATTTAGTCCTCCTTATGTCAGTCCCTATCAATCGTGCAAAGGGTTGGTAAGGTTGCCTATGAATTGAAACTTCCTAGTTAATTTTCTTTGATTCATTCGGTTTTCCATGTTTCTAT
This sequence comes from Solanum peruvianum, assembly GCA_027705065.1. Lineage (NCBI taxonomy): Eukaryota > Viridiplantae > Streptophyta > Magnoliopsida > Solanales > Solanaceae > Solanum > Solanum peruvianum. Next base: position 53,587 of record JAKWJD010000890.1, on the reverse strand, counting down.
TTTGAAAAAGTGTATTAGTGATCCCGAGTCCATTCTTCTAATTGAGGGTCTCGGTTTCAAATAACCTCTCTTATGAGGAAGTTTAGGTTTGAATTCTTGATAGGCAAGTAAAGAAGTAGAGGAATAATTAAGTGGTTTCCGTAAAGGTGTTATTGAAAAATCATCTAGTTGAGGGTACAACATGGGAGGCCGAGGCCGACATGAAGTCTGGTTACCCTCATCTTTTTGAGAATTAAGGTTTGTCATTCTTTTTAATTATATATATGACTAGAAATTGAAGTTTCTTGATTTTGGGTGAAGTTTTGCACATTATGCATTTTTGAAAGAACTTATAATAATTTTACTATAGTATTGCTATTAAAAACATGAAAATTTGGTTTTTGCTTGTTATGAGTTATATTGTGCATTTTCATCTGTTGAGTCTTCATGAAATAATAGTTAGCATGTTGTTAAGTTGAACTTTGTGCTAATTGACTCATGTAATGTATGTTAAGCTCATAAGGGTTGTCAGAAGGAAATGGTTCATGATAAAGTGTTTTGAGCCTTGTGTGTGGTAATATGAGTTTTGATATTTGCTTTGTTTAAATGACATTACTTAGGTTGAATTAATATTGTTGGTTAGTTGGGCTACTAGTCTTGGGCCTATTCCGTTCTTCAAAAGAATTTTAGTGTCGTTCGGGGACAAATGTTCCTAAGGAGGGGGGTGATAATGTAACACCTTGAAAATGGAAGACACATTGTAAAGGCTAAAATAGGTTTCATAAAATCTAAGTCCGCCCGTAACCCAGCAGATAAAGTACATTACATAGTCCAGGGACTGGTGACTTACCCATTCAGTGACTTTGGCACTGGACGTTCCCAAAATGTGGACTATAGGGTAAATTCAATATAATAGACGCCTATTGGCATTCCGGCATTCCTTCTCCTTTCAGGGCCTATCCGAACACTGTTTCTAACTCCATTTTTCATGAATATAGGTCTTTTAGAAGGCTTAAGAACCAAAACATCCAAAACATCCGGGAAGTTGGTTCAAAGGGATTATAGTGTGCCTTAGCTTTTTTTCACTTAATTTTAGGACTTACCAAAGACCAACCAAGGGTCCTTGAGGAAGACCCCTGTAGTTTGATGCAGCTTTGTCTGGCAGTGTGCATCGAAGGGATAGAAGATGGCCCGTGTGTGGATCAACAGGGCATCGATTAAACTGTCGTCCCACATTTAGGCTATTGGAGAAGGTCCCTCCACCTGCACAGTCTATGGACTCATCGACGGAGTGCAAGGGTGCAGGCTACGGTCCGTGTGTGGATCAATGGGGAGTTGATGCCACCGTCGTCCCACACTTAGAAAAATCAGAGGAAGCCCTCGCTTGCAAAGTCTATGACCGAGAAGACGAGTGCAGGATGGAGGGGGTTGTGTGTCGACCCACAGATCGAGGTCTCGTCTGTGAGGGCCTAGTTTCACTGACAAATTTGAAATGATTTAATTTTATTAATTAATTGGTTTTGGGGGTTAGTTGGGTATTAAAGGGAGACTAATTAAGTTAATTAAGACCTACTATAAATACCCTCAACCCTCATTAACCTAAAGACAACTCTCAAATTAACTATCTTCCTTATCTCTTGTTTCTCTCTCTACATGAACTCACCTTTGAAGACTAGCAACGACTAGGGTTTGGGGGATGGAAAGGGATGAAAACACTAAATTTATGACAAACATTAAGGTATGAGTTATGTTCACCTTTGAGACTCTTTTCTCGAAGGGTTCCTTCATAATAGATTTCAAAAAGTTGAGTTTTCTTATGATTTCATTCAATTACGAAATTAAAGTTATGAATTGAGTTGTTTATGACTTCTCTACGTTACATTGAGTATAAAAACATGTAATTCAACTTGTTTATGGTAATTGTTGATGGTTCGGTCTAAATTGTAGAGTATGATCCTCTATCCCTAACCCTAGGTAATGATCTTGACCTACATTGTATTATGATCATTTAATTTAGTTGGTTGTTGATTAGATTACTATCCTATGGTGTTATTATGATTAAATTAAGATGAATTATAGGACAATCATGCTAGTTCCTGAGATGTGATTTAGGTTATGAATTATAATGTGAAATTAGCCAGTGTACCTTGTCTGAAGTTGTGATCTAAAGATGAATTGTGTTATAGAGATGCAATTGGACTTTTTATTCTATTGGTTATCATTGTGATGATGTTACTCCCCAAGTTGTGTTGAGTTATGTGTTGATGGTAAGACCTTGATGATAGACTACGAGGAAGACTTGGTAAGTCTTAGAATCTCTATCTTTACTTCCAATTATGATTAACTGTTGTTAAGTCATAATATTACATTGGAGTATGCCTTATACTAGAATTATAGGATGGCATGATGTTAAATTTAAATGTCTTGACTAAGTTCTGATGTTGATTAAGGTGTATGTGAAATAAGTATTGGTGAAAACGTTAAATGTGCCTTAATATGTTATGAAATACTAATGTGTTATCCTCACTTATATGAATTGTGATAAAAGGACTTATACTCATACATTCTTATTCAGCTATTGATGATCATTATTATAAAAGGGGTAAACCCACTGGCCTAAATTAAGCTATGATTGATATTAAAGGCTTTAAGACATTTCAAAAAGGGACTCTAGGTTAGCACCAAGTGAACTAGATAGAGTAGTGTATTTTCCCACATAGGGAAGGTAGGAACTATGTTACTCTTGAGATTGGAGACTATAATGCATGGCGCATAAATATGGTCCCAACTAAATCTCCTAGTTCTTGAACTATGTTGCCCTCATAGGAATACTAGCTAGTGGATCCACGTAGTTTCTATATTTCATGTTTTGGTACAACATTGGCAATTAGTCCACCATCTTTTGGTGTAGGGTTTTATGACACTGGATTCCACACCAGCTCATCTTGTCTATGTCGGTTAGGGAAAGATTTTCCCAAAAGTTAAAATGAACTAATGGACTTGAACTCTAACTTGGATAACCTAAAGGGGATAGCTTACTCTAGGTAGGGATATGGAACTCTACCTAGACATTGCACTAGTTAGCCTTAAGGGGAGTCTTAGGAGGAGGTTATTACATCTGTTTATGTTATGATAATATATGATGTATATATATATTGATCATGGCACATCGTTGATACTATATGTTGCTTAGTTAATTTATGAATATGCCTTAGGTTATAATGATAATATATGATAAAATGCAAGCCCAAATGCCATGATAAGTAAAGTTGGACATTGGTCGTGTTTTCTTGTTGAGCATACTTGATTGAGTAAGGTTATGGAGCTTTTCTTGGTCATTGCACTAGTTGATTTTATAAGGACTTGTGAGTACTTGTCTTGCTTATTGTGATATGTTTAACTCTTATTCACTCTTGTGATATTATTCCTTGATGTTAGGGTTGTACTAAATCAGGGTTTCAAGTATGTTGGGATATTATTACTTGTATGATAGCATGCTTGTGTATGCGCATAAGATCTCATATTTAGTATATGTGAAGTACTAACCCCATTTTTTCCCTTTTCCCAAACATTTTAGCTTCCTCTCGTTGAAGAGTTTAAAAGGTGACATATTTGAAGACTTGGATTCTTCCTTTCATTCCAATAGGGTAGGTCATGAACTTTCAAGGGAAATGCCATCCTCAAGCTTTGTTTTTTTTATGAGCTTATTGACTCTATCATTCCTTTCCTTTAAGTTGAATATTCTACATCCTTATGACCTATACATGGTCTTGTTGAATTGATGTAAGGGTTATGCCCATGTTGTAATAGTCGTTTAGATGGTATGAAATGAGACCATCGTTGAGACTATTTCATTATTTTATTATATGTATGTGCAATAAAAGTAGAAGGCTGTGTAACGTTCCTATATGAAGGGTCTGCGCATACTTGATATGAATTTATATTATGCATATGTAGAGGCCTATGTAAACCTCCAAGTAGTGATAAATTTTATTTTAAATTTTTCCGCATTTTTCAACCTATGAATGTAATGACTTGAAACTAAGAGGCTAGTCTTAGTCCTTGAAAAGGACGACGACACCGATTACGTCTTGGGGGTAAAACCAGATCTGACATTGATAGACAAGGTATTGACGGACGTCCACAAAAAATGTCAGCATTTTTTATGGTGAAATCCAAAGTGCCAAAATTTATTTGCTATCTCACACAAAAATCATTGAAATTGGGGGAAGGGAAGAGGGTATGCACGTTTCTGAGCTGGTTTGACCTTGTAAATGGATCGTACTGGCTGTGAGAGCCAACCGACTGTAAAGCCATGGTTTTGAAGGACGTCCACAAAAGTTTTTGCATTTTGGTTGTCGAAATCTGGATCACCCAAAAAACGATGTGCTATATCACACGAGAATCCTCGAAAAATGGGGGTTTAGGCACTTCATGGCTCATTTTACCTTGAAAAAAATGGTCCAGACTGGCCGTGAGGGAAGACCGGATGCATAGCAAAGGTCTTGAAGAATGTCCACAAAAAATTTCTTTATTTTTCACGTCAGAATCCAGATCATGAAAGTATGGGGCGTTATACCACACAATAATCATCGAATTAGGGGGTATGCGCACTTCAGGTCTTGTTTGACCTTTAAAATTGGTCGGATCGGCTGTGGTTGTGAATATTCTGCATATTCAAGGTCTTGACGGACGTCCATAAAATATTTCAACATTTTTGACTTTGGAATCCGGATCACAAAAAAAACTGGCACACAAAAATCATTGACATGAGTGATATGCGCGCTTCTGGTCTTGTTTGACCTTGAAAATGGGTCGGACTGGCCGTGAGTGCCAACCGGCCGCATAGCCAAGGCCTTGACGAATTTCCACAAAATATTTAGCATTTTTGACTTCGGAATCAAGATCACCAAAAAAATTGTGTGCAGAATAGATTGAAGAGTCTAAACTTAGTAGGATGTCTAGAAGTTTGAAAAGGAGTGGTGCTAGTGATCAAGAGCAAGTTAGGTTTAAGAAGAGGGATCAAACTCAAGAAGAACCTAAGAGTGATAAGGTGAAATTGGAGAAAGGAGGTGGTTCCCAAAAGGTCAAACCTATTTGTGCCACATGCGGCAATAAAGATTATGGTGAGATTATATTGGGTTCCAGGAGTTGCTTTGGTTGTGATAAGGAATGACACAAAGTAAGAGATTTTCCTATGATTACTTCTAGAGGAAGAGAGGGTAACCAAGTTGCTCCTAGTGTTCCAAAGGAAAATGGTTCAATGAATAGGTGTTTCTATGTACTCCGTTCTAAAGTAGAGAAGCCAGATAGGAGTGATGGTGATGTTGGTAAGTTCTCTTTCTCTTGTTGTGATATGAGTTCCTTCTAAGTGGGGGAGTATGGTTAGTAGATGGGATAGAATATCCTAGAAATTGTTGCATGTGCATGATGTTTTGGAGTATTGTTGAAATTGAATTTCATTAACTTCTTGCATTGTGTATTTTATGAAGTAATGATTATATTGTAAGATGTGTTTATAATATGTTAAGTTGCATATTAGCATGTTTATATCATTAATTGCCCAAAAAATGAATTTTTGAAAAATTTCAAAAAATCACTGTATGCTTGAACTGAGGTACATAAGTATGATATTGAATATAAAATGAGTTTTTTCTATTTGGAATGAAGCATTTTAGTTTTGTCGCGTAAGGAGTTATAGAATTGTCTTCTAATTTCTTGTTGTAATGTAAATCTCTTGACTATGTGAAATTGATGTATTCTTGTAGGCTATGTGTTGTATGGTATGGTTATTAGCTGCTAGTTGAATCTATATTCATTGAAGTATTCAGAGAGTGGCAAGTGTCATTCGAGGATGAGTTGTCCAAGTGGGGGAGACTGTAAGACCCCAAAAATGACTTAGGTAAACTAGAGTATAAAATGTTGGTGATGATGGTCTAAGGTCCTAAAGTGGTATATAATATTTTATAGAGTCAGTATCGAAAGTATTAGTTGTATTGGAAGTCAAATATCAAGGGACGACTAAAACATTCGACGGCTAAGTCACTTGTGTGCCTCATATGTGGTTCTATGTGTTTATATGCGATTAATAAGGTTTTAAGGTCCTCAATTTAGTTATTATAGCATGTATATGCAGTGTGTCATGTTTCGTAGAGTTTAGAGGTCAAACGTCCAAGAATGTCCATGACGTTCTAAAGATATGCCTAAAATCGACCTTGTGTGTCTAACAATATAACGTCAAGTTTTATGTGTTATTTTTGGATAAAATTTATGTGATAGGTGTTAAAAGCATAGAATATCGTATTTGGGTTTGAAATGTTTGGGAAATTATCCCCAAGGACCATCCAAGTGTCCTTGTGAAAGGACATAACTTGGTGGCTAAAACTAAGAAAAGGTAGTTGACCTACGAAAGCCAATCTACGGCTTGTGGCTTGTCGACGGTCCGTGGGTGAAGGGCGTGCGTAGATACTTATACTGGGTGGAAAAGATTTAAGTTCCAAGCCTCTAAAAGCATTGACGGTTGCCAGCACGGCCCGTAAGTGGACTTACGCCCTGTCGTTGGGGAAGTCGTTTGTGGGATGTCCCTGCGTGAAATTTCACTTCCAAGCTAGGGGTGAATTTGTAAATTCGCCACACTTCCAAATAGTAGTATTGGAATTATATTAAGGGTATTTAGGGTTGTTAAAACAAGTATATAAGTGTTTAACACTAATGATATTCATTCTTCCAAATCAAAACACAAAAATCTCTTAAGAAATCTCAAAGACTCCATTGAAGTCCAAAATGAAGGAAGAGCTTGGTGTGACGTTTTGAGTGGACATTCTTCATCAATATGAATAATTAGCTTCATAAATGTATGGGATTTTATCCTTGAAACTCGTTTCATCAAGGAGACCCAATTCTCAAGATGTTTCCTAAAGTTTTTCAAAGTTGAATTGTCCAATTTCATGATTCTACCATGGGTTCTTGAATTAAGGATTTCTAAACATTGAATAATTATTTAATTGATATTTTATTGATGATTTTAACCTGAATTACCTATAAACCCATGAATTGGATGAACCCTAGTTTTTGACTAAGTTTCGGGTAGTTGATATTGATCTAATGTTTATGAATTTTTATGTAGTTTTATGTGGGCTATTCATTGATCTAATAATTGTAGTAAATTGATATTTAGGTTGTATATATTGATGAATTTACATTAAATTGACCTAGTTGATTGATTATTGTAGTTTTTATGTTAAATTGTTGGTTATGGCCTTGGGTAAGTTTCTTGTGTTATCGAATTGAGTAAGTTGACTTTGGATTGAAGTGTAAAGGATTGTGTGAGGTATTCTTACCTATTTCCTTTATTTTGATTTTTTTATACTTCAATTATGTTTGTATTAGTATGGTCCACCTATGGTGGCAGTGTTATGTTCTTTACTTGCAATTGATGTGGCCTTGTCGGCGTTACTTTATGCAATATGATGATCTTTGCCTTGTTGACAACTACTTGAAGTAATATGACTATTTGTGTAGTTTCATTATGTAATGTATGACAACATCTATCTACATGATAAGTCATATGTCTATTCTTCTATTCATATTGTCTTAGGTGATCATGTTAGACTATGACTTTGACATTATGTGTATAGTGTTATGGTTGAGTCTTGGTGATTCCTTCTTGACTATATGATTCTATATTTGTAACATTGATCATTTTATGATAGTATATAGTATAAGTTGAAGATGTTAAGGTTGTTTCTAGGTGCTTCTAGAATGACTTGCATTGTGAGTTAAAAGTAAAGTATGTAGTCTCTTGTCTTGGCTGACTTGTGACCCTTGCTTGATGTATGTATGATTATGAATATTTGATGTCTTGATTTAGGGTGTTATAGATCTTAGTCTTGAATTTTTGAATGGCATGTGACCGTAAATGATGTTATGAGAGTCTCTTATGTGAAAACCTTGACCTAGTGGTAAGGTTAAGAAGTTTTGAAGTCGTAAGCCGTAATGGTATCCTTCAAAGTAAAGGAATGATAGACTTAAGGTTAATTGGCTGGAACGGCATCATATTACTCCTTAAGAAAGTCATCATCAGCTTCTCATCGCCATTGTGAGGTAGCCCTAGTGGACTTTCCTTGGTAGGGAATGTGACTGGGTTATGAACTTGTTATGGAACCCTTTTATGTGAACCTAATGTGTGAATTAATCTATGAGACAAAAGTTTAGCATCGAGTGAGTATGGTATGGGAAGTAGTTCTAATTAAATTATGAAACTAGAGTACAAAGAAGCCCTTCATATTTCTTAACCATGTTCCTACATGGGATGTGTCTAAGGTTGACCCTTAACAACTAGAACAACCTCATCGGAGTAGGATAGAACTCCAGTTCCATGTCTTGATATCATGGTCTATGTCGGTTATTGTGTATTCTCATAATATGGAATACCTTTTAGAATTATAGAAGTTTATGAGGTTTAGAAGGTGGTATTGGACACTATCTAGACATTGCACAATAGACTTTGAAGGCGTTACTTGGAGTTTCTAGGTCTTGTATAAGACCATTATTTGAGTATCCTTTATGTAATGTATGATTGTTAATGAACTAATGAACTAATGACTTATGTTAAGAAGTATGTAAAATAATAAGAACCTAATCTAAAGTGACTTAAGGATTCCTTAGCAAAAGTGTGAAGAGGGCATAAGTGATGATCTCTTCATGTCTTATCTTTGGATGTCTTGAGGATGACTATAGTTAGGGAAGATGTTTGGTGTTGTGAACATGATATAATCCTTAGGTAGTCATAAGGACTATTTTGGTAATCTTTAAGCGGTCACTATGGATGTTATCTTCTCTATTTACATAAGTAGGTCTTTTGATAGCCTTTGAAAGGAGAATGCCATATCATCTATGTGTTCATGTGTTAAGTTAGAATGATTCTATTCTAGAGAGTTTATAGGTTCTCTTAAGTGTTTGTGTAATGGATTGTACGTGCAGTCGCTGCACAACTTACTCAAGTGAGTCTTATAGTCACCTTTGGTACAAGAATCTTACCTTGATATTTATGATACCTCGTGAGTGTGAATGTGACTCATTATATGTAATCTTAAGGGTCGTTTAGGCACATCTAGAGAGAGTGTATAGGTAGTGTCTGTTTGTTTGACTTAAGTGAGTCTCAGGATATCTTTGAGTGGTATAATTACATGCTAAAATGTGTCTAAAGTGAAGGTTTGAAACTTTATTGTACAGTGAAGTAACTCACTGTAACAGTGAATTGGACTTACAGTAAAGTCTGTTCAGAAATTATTATTTTTTGTTGAATCTTATTTTAAGTGTTTCTAAGTTTATAAATGTTATTCTTATTATTATAATATGATTTATAAATGAAAAGATGCATATTTCCAATAAAAGTCCATTTACATGATTTATATGCATAATGTCATACTTAGTACATGTGGTTGTACTATCTCCATGCATTTATCTATCTATATAGTTCTTTGTAGGTGAGGAGCTTTTGAAAAGTGAAGGCTTGGATCATAGTATCGGTCAAGAGAAGTTGAAGTACATCCTCATTTGACTCGAGGGCATATATGTCGTTTATGTTTCTAATAGAAGTATTGTAATAGACTATGTAATTTCTATATTCGTATTACGTATGGGCCGTGTCCCAAGTATTCTTGTGTCTTAAGATGATGAGATTGAGACTTAGTATTTACTATTACTTTTATATGGTAGCGATTTTAAAGACTATGTATGTTTTGTGAAAAATTGTGATTCCGCACTACTTTTCACTATGTTTATGCAATGAATGATTTGAATGGGCTTGTACATAACCTCCGAGAGGTCGAGTACGCCGCTTAAAATCCGAGAATGTGCCCTAAATTCTAGGGTGTAGTCTTGGATGTGACACGCTTTGTATCAGAGCATAGGTTTGTGAAAGTAGTATTAGGAATCAAAAAGTCTCATCAAGTCACGCCTAATAAAGTCTTGATCATCAGTGTGAGTCGCGACACATCTATGGGCAAGAGGCTATTGGAAAATAGAGTTTCCCTTCTTTTCTACTGATCTGTCATGTGGTAGAGTAAATATTATGAATATCTTTCTTAATGTGTTTCCTTGTGTTTCTAGGAGATGAATACTAGAAGGATTGATGCTAGAAGGGTTGAAGAGGAGAGGATTAATGAGGACATTCCTCCTCAAGTTGAGAAAGTTCCTCAAGGTGGGAAAAGAGTACAATATGGAAGGAGGCAATGGGGTGCCGGTGGTTCACCCAGATTTGACTAATCAAGAGATTAGAGAGGCTTTGATTGCTTTAGCCCAAGCCGTGACTACTCAAGCGAATTTGAGTATGATGCCTATGGCAAATGTTTTAGATAGAACTATGACATCTAGTTAAGAGACTTTGTGAGGATGAATCCTCCTATCTTTCTTAAGTCTAAGGTGGGAGAGGATCAACAAGAGTTTTTTGATGGTGTGTATAAGGTGTTGAGTTCTATGGGAGTTGCATCTAGGGAGAAGGTAGAGTTGGATTCATATCAATTGAGGGATGTTTCTCAAATATGGTACACTTAATGGAAGTATAATGGGCCGGAGGAGTAGGGTCCTATTGAGTGGGAAGAATTTAAGAAAGCTTTTCTTGGTAAGTACTTTCCCATAGACAGGAGAGAATTTAAGGTGGAGTTTATCAATCTCAAACATGGCAATATGAGTGTTGAGGAGTACTCTTTGAAATTCTTTACTTTGTCTAGGTATGCCGCTTTTCTTGTGTCTAATCCAAGAGATAAAATGAGTCATTTTGTGAGAGAAGTAGCCAACTTAGTTATTGAGGAATGTCGCACTCTATGTTACATGATGAAATGACCCTAGCTAGACTCATGATGTATGCACAATAGATTGAAGAGTCTAAACTTAGAAGGATGTCTAGAAGTTCGAAAAGGAATAGTGATAGTGATCAAGAGTAAACTAGGTTTAAGAAGAGGGCTCAAACTCAAGAAGAACCTAACAGTGCTAAGGTAAAATTGGAGAATGGAGGTGGTTCCCAAAAAGTCAAACCTACTTGTGCCACATGTGGCAAGAAAGATTATGGTGAGATTATATTGGGTACTAGGAGTTGCTTTGGTTGTGATAAGGAAGGACACAAAGTAAGAGATTTTCCTATGATAGCTTCTAGAGGAAGTGAGCGTAAGCAAGTTTCTCCTACTGCTCCAAAGGAAAATGCTTCAATAAATAGGTGATTCTATGAACTACGTTCTAGAGTAGAGAAGCCGGATGGGAGTGATGATGATGTTAGTAAATTCTCTTTCTCTTGTTGTGATATGAGTTCCTTTTAAGTGGGGGAGAATGGTTAGTAGATAAGATAGAAAGTCCTAGAAGTTTTAGTATGTGCATGATGTTTAGGAGTTTTGTTAAAATTGAATTTCATTAACTACTTGCATTATGTATTTTATGAAGTCATGATTATATTGTAAGATGTGTTTATATGATGTTACTTTGCATATTAGCATGTTTATATGATAAATTGCCCAAAAGACGTATTTTTGAAATATTGCTAAAAATCATTGTATGCTTGTACTGCTCACTGTAAAATTTTGGAGAATTTGACTTATTGATTCTTTGGTATAAAATTTTTGTATGGTGGTTAAAACTGATTTATATAAGTATGATATTGAATATAAAATGAGTTTTTGCTATTTGAAATGAAGTATGTGAATTTTGTGGCATAATTTGTTATAGAACTGTCTTCTAGTTTCATGTTGTGTTGTAAATCACTTTACTATGTGAAATTGATGTTTTCTTCTAGTTTATGTGTTGTACGGTATGGTATTATCTTCTAGATGAATCTCTATTCTTTCAAGTGTTTGGAGGGTGGCAAGAGTCATTCTAGGACAAAATGTCGAAGTGGAGGAGATTGTAAGACCCCGAAAATTACTTAGGTTAACTCGATCCTAACATGTTGGTGATTGTTGTAAAAGGTCCTAAAGTGGTCTATAATTTTTTTAGATGTAGTAGCTAAAGTATTAGGTGCATTGGAAGTCAAACGTCAAGGGACGACTAAAACGTTCGACGACTATGTCACCTATGTGCCTCATATGTGGTTCTATCTGTTTATGTGTGATTCATGAGATTATAAGTCCTTAAATGATTTATTATAGCATGTATAGTCAGTGTGTCATTTATTATAGCATATAAGTCTTTGTCTGTCTAAGCATGTTTTGTCGAGTTTTACGTGTTTTTTTTGGATGAAATGCATGTGATAGGTGTTAAACTGATAGACTGTCGTATTTGGGTTTGAAACGCCCGGGAAATTATCCCCAAGGACCATCCAAGGGTCCTTGATGAAAGATCAATATTGGTGGCTAAAACTGCCAAAAGGCAATTCACCAACGACTGCCAATCGACGGCCAGTGGAAAAAACAGCGCTATTCGGGGCTCGTTTTACCTTGAAAATGGGTCGTACTGGCCATGAGGGACAACCGGATGCATATCAAAGGTTTTGATAGACGTCAACAAAAAATTTCGGCATTATTGACGTCGAAATCTGGAACACTAAAAAAATAGTTTTCTATAGCACACGCAAATCGTTGGGAAGGGGGTATACGCGCTTTGGGCCTCGTTTTACCTTAAATATGTCAGACTGACTATGAGGGCCATCAATTGCATATCCAAGGTCTTGACGAACGTCCACAAAGTATTATTTATGACGTCGAAATCCAGATCACCAAAAAGTTGGTGTGCTATAGAACACAAAAATCATCGAAATGGGGGGTATGCATGATTCGGGGCTTGCTATAACTCAAATATGGGTCGGACTAGCCATGAGGGCCAACCGACTGCATATACAAGGTCTTGATGGACATCCACAAACAATATCAACATTTTTGACGTTGGAATCAAAATCGTCAAAAAATTGTTTACTATAGCACACCAAAATCATCGAAATAGGGGGGTATGCACGCTTCGGATCTTGTTTGCCCTTTAAAATGGGTCAGACTTGCTGTGAGGTCTAACCGGCTGCATAGCCAAGGCCTTCACAGATGTCCACAAAAAGAAATTTCATTTTGAACGTCGGAATCCGGATAACCAAAAAAATGGTGTGCTATAGCACACGAGAGTCGTCAAAATGGGGGCTTTAGGTACTTCAAGGCTTGTTTTAACTTGAAAATGTGTCGGACTGGCCGTGAGCGACAACTGAATGCATAGAAAAGGTCATGACGTACTTCCACAAACAATTTCGGTATTTTTGACGTTGGAATCCGGATCACGAAAAATATGGTTTGTTATGCCACATGAAAATCGTTGAAATGTGGGGTATGCGCACTTCAGGTCTTTTTTGAACTTGAAAATTTGTTGGACTGGACGTGAGGGACAATAGAATGCATAGCAAAGGTCTTGATGGACTGAATTTTTGATGTCGAAATCTGGATCACCAAGACAATGTGTGTTATAGTCCTGGAAAGTCATCGAAATGGGGGGTAGGCGCACTTCGAGGCTCGTTCGACCTTGATAATGGGTCGAACTGGCCGTGAGAGCCAACTGATTGGATAGACAAGATCTTGAAGGACGTCAAAAGTTTTTTGTCTTTTTTGACGTTGTAATCTGGATCATCAAAATAATGGTGTGCTATCACAAGAAAATCATCGAAATGGCGGTATGCAATCTTCGAGGCTCGTTTGACCTTTAAAACTGGTTAGAATTTCTGTGAGGACCACTTATCTGCATAGCCAATGTCATAACGAATGTCCACAAAATATTTAAACATTTTTGACATTGAAATACGGATTACCAAAAAAATGATATCATTGAAATGAGGGGTATACACGCTTCGGGGCTCGTTATAACTTAAATATTGATCGTAATGGCCATGAGGGCCAAAAGAATGCATATACAAGGTCTTGATGGACGTCAAAACAAATTTCGGCATTCTTGACATCGGAATCCGAATAGCCAAAAAAAATTTTGCTATAGCACACAAAAATTATCGATATGGGGGGGGGGGGTATGCTCGCTTCTAGGCCCATTTGACCTTAAAAATGGGTAGGATTGACCATGAGGTCCAACCAGATGCAAAGCCATGGCCTTGACGGACGTTCAAAAAAACTTTTTGCATTTTTGACATGGAATTTGGATTAAAAAATGGTGTGCTATCACACAAAAATCTTTGAAATTGGGGTATGTGCGCTTCGGGACTCGTTTGACCTTGAAAACGGCTCGCACTGACCATGAGGGATAACCAGCTGCATAGCCAAGGCCTTACGGACCTCCATAAAACATTTTTATATTTATGTCATAGGAATCCGGATCACCAAAAAAATAGTGTGCTATATTACACGAAAATTGTAGAAATTGGGGGTATGCACGCTTCAGGGCTCATTATAATTTAAATATGGGTCAGACTAGCCATAAGGACCAAACGGATGCATAGACAAGGTATTGGAAGAAGTCCACAAAATTTTTTGCCATTTTTCACGTTGGAATCCAAATTTCCATAAAGTTGTTTTCTATAGCACACAAAAATCATCAAAATAAGGGGGTATGCATGCTTCAGAGCTTGTTTGACCTTGAAAATGGGTCGGGCTGTCCATGAGGGACAACCGGTTTCATATCCAAGGTATTTTTGTATTTTTTTCATCGGAATCCGAATCACCCAAAAAATTGTGTGCTATAGCATGCGAAAATCATCGAAATGGGGGGAATGTACACTTCGAGGCTCGTTTGACCTTTAAAATGAGTCGAACTAGCCATGAGAGACAACTGGCTGCATAGACAAGGTATTCACTGATTTCAACAAAAAAATTTGGCATTTTTGAACTTGGAATCCGGATCACCAAAAAAAGTGTTCTATCACACAAAAATCATCTAAATGGGGGTATACGCTCTTCGGGCCTCCTTTGACCTTGAAAACGGTTCATACTGGTCGTGAGGGACAACCTTCTTTATAGACAAGGTACTGAAGTACTTACACAAAAAAATTTGCATTTTTGACGTTGGAATCTGGAACCAAAAAATGATATCATGAAAATGAGGGTTATTCATGCTTCACGGCTCGTTATGACTAAAATATGGGTAAAAATTGCCATGCTAGAGAATCGACTGCGTAGCCAAAGTCTTGACGGACGTCCAAAAATTTTTTTGGCATTTTTGACGTTGAAATCTGAATCGCAAAAAAAATTGTTTGTTATAGCATACAAAAATCATCGAAATGGGAGGAGGGGTATGCTTGCTTCTGGGCTCGTTTGACCTCAAAAATGTGTTTGAATGACCATTAGGGCCAACAACATACAAACCAAGGTCTTTAGGAAGTCTACAAAAACTTTTGACATTTTTTATGTCAAAATCTAGATCACCGAAAAAATAATTTGCTATCACACGAAAATTGTCGAATTAGGGGTATGCACATTTCGGAGCTAGTTTGACGTTGAAAATGGGTCGGACTGGCTGTGACGGCCAATATTCTTCATAGGGAAGGTCTTGATGGACGTCTACAAAATATTTCGACATTTATGACATAGCAATCTGGATCACCAAAAAAAAGGCGTGCTAGAACACACGAAAATCATCGAAATGGGAGGTATGCACGCTTCGGGGCTCGTTATAATTTAAATATGGGTTTGACTCACCATAAGGTCCAACTGAATGCATATCCAAGGTCTTGAGGGACATCTACAAAAATTTCGGCATTTTTGAAGTCGAAATCTAAATCACCAAAAAATTGTTTGCTATAACACACAAAATTCATCGAAATGGAGGGGAGGGGGGATGCACGCTTCGGGGCTCGTTTTACCTTGAAAATGGGTCAATCTTCTCGTGAGGACCAACCAGCTGCATAGTTAAGGTCTTGATAGATGTCCACAAAAAAATTTGTATTTTGAATGTCGGAATATGGATCACCAAAAAATGGTGTGCAATAGCACACTAAAATTGTTGAAATGGGGGCTTTATGCACTTCGGCGGCTCGTTTTACCTTTAAAATGGGTCAAACTGGTTGTGAGGGACAACTTTCTGCATAACCAAGGTATTGACGGACGTACACAAATTTTTTTGAAATTGTTGATGTCTGAATCCGGATTACAAAAAATATGGTGTGTTATACCACACGAAAATTGTTGAAATAGGGGTTATGCTTGCTTCAGGGCTTGTTTGACCTTGTAAATTGGTAGGACTTCCCGTGAGGTCATATAGGTTGTGTATCCAAGTTCTTGACTGACATCGACAAATAATTTCAGAATTTTTGATGTTGGAATCCGGATTATCATAAAAATTGTATGCTATAGCACATGAAAATCATTGAAATGGAGGCTATGCGCGCTTCTGGGCTTCTTTGACCTTAAAAATGGGTCAGACAGGAAGTGAGGGCCAATAGATACAAATACAAGGTCTTGAAGGATGTCCACAAAAATGTTCAACATTTTTGACGTCTAAAACCGGATCACCAAAAAATGGTGTGTTATAGCACCCAAAAATCGTTGAAAAAGGCAATAAGAAAACTTTATGGCTCTATTGACCTTTAAAATGGGTCAGACTGTATGTGAGAGCCAACAATCTACATAGAATAGGACGTGGAAGTCCATAAAAATGCTACATTTTTTACGTTAGAATTCAGATCATCGAAAAAACTGTGCGTCAAAGTACACGAAAATCATCCAAATTGAGGGTATTCGCACTTCGCGGCTCATTTGACCTTGAAAATGGGTTGGATTGGCCATGAAGGCCAACCAGATGGATATCCATGGTCTTGACGAACGTCCACAAAACATTTCGGAAAATTTGACGTCATAATCCAAATCGCCAAAAAATTATTTGCTATTGTACACGAAAATCATAAAAATGGGAAGGGTATACACGCTTCGGGGCTTGTTTGACCTATAAAATGGGTCGGACTTGGGGTGAGGGCCAACTGGATGCATAGCCATGGTCTTGACATACTTCCACAAAATTTGGCATTTAAAATTTCAGAATCCAGCTCACCAAAAATTGTGTGCCATAGCATATGAAAGTCGTCGAAATGGGGGGTATGCGCGCTTTGGGGTCGTTTGACCTTAAAAATAGGTCTGACTGTCCTTAAGCTCCTACCGATTGCATAGACTAAGTCATGACGCACTTCCACAAAAACTTTCAGCATTTTTACATCAGAATCCGGATCAAGAAAAAAAATATTTCTCTATGACATGAAAAGTCGTCGAAATGGGGGATCTGTGTAAGACCCTTAAAATTAATTAGGTGAAGCTAGAGCCTTAAATTGTTGTAGTGATGTTATAAGGTCCTAAAATTGTCTATAAAATTGTTGTAGTGATGTTATAAGTGTCCTAAAATTGTTGATCAAGATGTTCGATCAATAGGTCACCTATGTGCCTCCTATGTGGTTTTATGTGGTTATGTGTGGTTCATGAGGTTATAAGGTTCTTAAATGAGTTATTATAGTGTATATAGGAAGTGTGTCAAGTTTCATGAAGTTTGGAGGTCAAACGTCCATGAGGTTTCAAAGGTTTTATATGAGATGACCTTATGTGTCTATGTATGTTTTATCGAGTTTTACGTGTTCGTTTTGGATTAAACTAATGTGGTGGGACCTCAAAACGTATACGAACATATTTGGGTGAAACGTCCGGTTACAACTCCATGTAGGACCCACAAAGGGCCATAAAGGATGACCACAACTTAGAACTCAACCGTGCCAGGCAGTGCCAATCGATGATCCAAACGAGGCCACTTGACTTGGAGACGGCCTGTTGATGGATCCTGAAAGGTGTAATGTTGAGTATTTTCAGGAGAAACCAAGTAGACCCCATTGATGGGGCGTGGTTGAGACCACGGACTGTTCATTTGGGATTCGACGGTGTTGCCTATTTTGTACTAGCTTTCTGTTAAGTTGAGAGGGGAAGTTGTAAATTCACCCCGAGCCCCTATAAGTCTTTGGACGGTTATTTTGAGTGTTCAAGTGTATTTTAATAGTATATAAGTCATTAAACCCTCATTATAACCCTAACACCTAAATCAAAACATATTCCCTCCTAAAGTTCCTCAAAAATTCTCCATGTGAGTTCAAGGTGAAGATGAAGCTTGAAGATGGTTCTTCACTGCAATTTCTTCTTCAATTATCATTGGGTTTTTCAATTAAGGTATGGGAGTTATTCATCTAAGTCTTGATATAACCTTATAGCAAATTTCAAAGATGATTTTCAATGATTTCAAAAAGATAAAAAAGTCCAATTTCTTCTCTAGACCTTGGGTTCTTGTATAAATGCTTTTCAAACGTTTGTATATGATTTTATTGATATTTCGTTGATGTTTTCTAATGAAATATTCCAGGAAAAGTTGAGCTTCTCAAATCTCTTAATTTTACTAAAATATGGGTTATGTGATCATTCTTTGAGATGAATGAATTGATGTGTAGATTGTTATGGGCTTTTGATTTATGTATATATTATGGTTAATTGGCTTGTAGGATGTTTCAGTTCGATCAATTGAGTATTAACTATTCTTATATCTATTGAATGTTACACTTATTGAATTAATATTGACTTAAGGCTTATGAATTCTAATGTAGTTTCCTATGGGCTATCTAATGATGCAATAATTGTTTTCAATTGATATCTTGGTTGTATTAGATTGATGAGTATGTAATGAATTGACCTATTTTCATTGATCATTGATATAATTGTGTTGAATTGTTAGTTATGGCCATGGATAAGGGCCTTGTGATATCGAATTGGATGATGTAGCCTTGAAATCGAAGCGGTAAGATGGAGTAGGAGTATGCTACCCTAGTTTCTTTTATTTTATTTAACTAGACTTCAATTATATTGTTAATGGTATGTTCTACTTATGGTGGTAGTGGTTTGTGAATTGATGTTTGCCTTGTAGGCTTTACATTATGCAATATGATGATCATGGCCTTGTCGGCACTACTTAAATTATCATGATGATTTGTATAGTTGATATTATGTGAGATATGATCCTATCTATCTATATGTGAGGAATATGAAAGTACGTGTTCTTTCTATGTATGTTAGGAAATCATGTAAACTATGTCTATGTACTTCGATGTCTAATTTTAGGGTCGAAGCATGGTTGTTCCTACTTGACTATATGAGTCTATAATTGTTATATTGATGATGATATGGTAGTGAATAGGATGACTTAAATATTATAACGGTTATTCCTAAGTGACATAATGATATGTAATATGGGTTAAAATGAAATATGTGATGGCTTGTGTTGGTTGACTTGTGTGCCTTACTTGATCCTTGTATGAATATGAATATGTGATGTCTTGACTTACTATTTTAAAGTCTCTTAGTCTTGAATGTATGAAATATATGCGGCCTTGAATGATTTTATGAGGGTCTTTCCATGAAACCTTGAACCTATGGTAAGGTTATGAATGTTGAAGTCGAAAGCCGTAATGGTATACTTCAAGAAAAAGAATGTTGTACTTAAGGATAATTCGATGACACGTCATCATATTAATCCTTAGGGAAGTCATCATCAGCTTCTTGTTGCCATTGTGAGGTAGCCCTAGTGGGCCTTTCATTGGTAGGGTAAATGTGATTGGTTTATAAAATGGATATGAAACCTTCTTATGTGAACCTTTACTGAGAATTTCTCTATGAGAACGTAGGCTAGCACTGAATGAGTACGTTAAGAGAAGTAGTTCTTGTTATGAATGAGATTATAATACAAAGCATGCCCTTCATATTCCTTAACCACGTGCCTACATGGGATGTGTCCATGTTTTACCATTGGCAAGTAGAACACCCTCATCGGAGTAGGTTAGAACTCCAGATTCCATGTCTAGCTATCATGGTCTATGTTAGTTATTGCTTATTCTCATCATATGGGATACCTACTAGCATTAGAGAATTCTAAAATGTTTAGGTGGTGTTACGGGACACTATCTCGAAATTGCACAATATGCTTTGAAGGTTTTAGTGAGATTCCTAGGTCTTGTCCAAGACCATTACTTGAATGTCTATTATGTGATGAATGTCTCTTAATGAACTAATGAATATAATAATTTAAGTTAGGAAAGTATGTTAAATGAAGTAGTACTTATCTAGAGTAATTAAGGGTTGTGTAGTTGAGGTGTGGTTGGGGCATAGGAATGGTAACTTCTATCTTACCTAGAAAAGTCTTAAGAACGACTCTTGTTAGGGAAGTTGGTTGATTATGTGGACATGATCTAAGCCTGAGGTAGTGTTAAAGATTACTTAGATAATCTTGAAGAGGTCAATCATGGATGTTATCCTCTTGATTTACTTAAGTAAGTCTTGTGATACCCTTTTGAAGGTGAATGTCATATCATCTATGTGTTGATGTATTATGTGAGAATGATGCCATCCTAGGAAGTCTATAGGATATCTTTTGTGTGTGTGTAATGGACTGTATGCGCGGTCGCTTCACAACTCACGCAAGTGAAGTCTAGAAACACCGTTTGTAGGAGAATCTCATGTTCTTATGTTGATATTTTAAGAACCCAAAATGAGTTAGGTTTTATAGACATTAACATGTTTGTATTAAGGTTATTAGGTCATAAAATATTTTATAATATGGTTTAGAGGCAGCATGTAAAGTTTGAAGTGATTTAAAAGTTGAGCCTCAAGGAAAGATCAAAACGGTCGATGAGTAGTTGCCTATGTGCCTAATGTGTCCATGCGTGTCTATATACTGTATTAAATGAGCTTATTAAGTCTTAAAATGATTTATGATGATGTTTAATGATGATATATTGATTTTCAAAAGTTTTAAGGTAAAAAACCAAGAACGTCCAAGGCGTTTGAAAGATAGCCCTTAAGACGCTCAACGTGTATCTTAATGAAGCCTATCCTGTTTGGACGAGTTGTGAGTATTGGTTTTAAGTGAAAATCATGTGGGGTTCTATGAAACCGGATTCCATGTTTACCACCCATGGTCTTAGTGTCGGTTAAGGTTATAGTTTCCCTCAATTAAAATGGACAATGGAAGTAAATAAATAAGATCCTAATTAGGAGGACATAAGAGAGGTTACTTAGTATAGGTGGAAGTAATGAAAACATATATATATTGCACAAGTATCTCCTTAGGAAGTCCTAGGAAGGTGACATGATGTGTATGTTTATGCTTATGTCCATATGCATGACTTTGTAGTATTGGTCTACTTGTTGTGATTAAATGCATGATATGATCCTACAAGAAGTGGTCTTTATATATATATGCATAATGTTGGTCTTAATGACTATATGATGAAGGTCTTTCATAGTTTGGATGAAGTTAACTTTACTTGTTGTGTTGATGTATGAAGTGTTAAGGTTTGTGGTCTCATGAAGAGTTTACTAAGAATGTGGGGGGTTATGGGGCGTCATATGTTCATTGCACTAGTAGACTAATATTGGGGTCATGAACAAGGTCTTATAATGATGGGTGTGGAAGGGAGTAAAAATATCTATATGTTGTAGTAGCTTACTCTAAAACCAATGCAGTTTTGACATAAATGTTTCTTTGATGTATTATGCTTATATGATGATTTTGTTGGCTTAGGTAGCCTATATGCATGTTTCCTTGTAGCCTTAAGGTGATGCATTGCACCAAGTATCACTAGAGGGTTATCTGGGAAGTTAATAAGTAAAAGGGAAATTAGCTCACGTTATGGGAACAAGAACTCTCTGTGATGTGACTCAAAATGTAATAAATTCTATAAGTGATTTTATGAAATGTTTGTTTATATGAAGTATGTGAATGATATAAATGCTATTATTTCAATTTTTTATAAAGATTTACTCAAAAAGGCATAAAGTATGATTTCAAGATTTTAAATGCATATTTTTTCATGGTTACCATTCTTAGTGCATTCTTGTACTAATCCTATTTTTCAATAATTTTTACTCAAAGTGTAGGTTATGGATGCTTAAAGTATGTCTATGATTGAGGATCTTGATATGTTATTCCCAAGCTCAATGAAAGGGGTCTTTAAGTTCCAAGGATTCCCTACTCATATCTTAATGTAAAATGTTTAAAGATTGTATAGTTATGCCTTATGTTTTGAGGGTCTTGTCCTGAATGTATGCTAAGTTTGTTGATTCTAAGATGAAAAAGAGACTTAGGGTCTAAATTTGTATTTCGACTTACGTTTTTACATATATGTAAGAAGTAAAGTTTCTAGCATATGATGTGCTATGAAATGTTTTAAATTTTTGACTAAATATACTTTGTTAATGCAATGAATGATAACTATGGGGTTGTATAAGACCTTTGAGAGGTCAAGTACACCATGTTACTTCTAGGGAGTACTCCCCGGTTGTGAAAAACGTGGTATAAGAGAACGAGGGTTTTAAAAGTGGTTTAGGGTCAAAGAGGTCTCATATTGACACGTGTAGTAGAGTCTTGTATCGTTGGTGGTGAGTTGCGACACATCAAATGGTACGAGAGGCTATAGGACTATAGAGTTTCCCTTCTTCATCATTCTCATTTCGTGCCATAGAACTTAACTCTATAAGATCTCTCTCTTATGTTTTCTTGTTCGGTGGTCTTTTTAGATATGATTGCTTGGATGAGATTGTTCTTTATGCTTGATGGAGAAAAGGTGAGTTTAAATTCTTATCTTGGTTTTATGGTTGATTAAGTATGTGTGAAGGTGAATTTTGGTGTGTTTTGATGATGTGATATCAATTATGGCTATATATGATTTATGTGAAATATCATATTATATTTTGAAATGTTTGTCATGATTAAGTTAAAGTATATCAGAAGTTATTATGGTTAAAATGAGTTTATTTGGATTGATGTGTTCCTATATAGTTTTGCATGATGGTAGCCTTATGATATGAATTGAACATAAAATTCTTAGTAACTACATATGGAAGCATGCTACCCTAATATTTTGTACTTAAAGGCGTTCAATGTTTCCTTTTATATATATGTGGTCATTGATAAGTTGTCTAGTATTGATTGGAGTCCCTTGTATAAACTTGATCCTAGGTGTGATGATATTATGCTTTTCTTGGTAAAGTCTTGTATCTCATATTGTCATGCTTTTCCCATGAATTTCCTTAGTGTTGCATTTTTTGAATGTTGAGGCATGTTCACTTTAAAGCTAGGCCACTTACTGGAATATTTTTAGGAAACCAACTAAATTGCTCTTTGATTTTATGTTGTTAAAATGTGTATAGAATTGATGTATATGAACATTATAATGAATGTAAAGAGGGGATTTAATATTTTGAATGAAGAATGAAAGTCTTATGGCGTGATGAGTCGTATATTTGTTTCTAACTTCTTATTGTGTTGTGAGTCCCTTGATGATTGTGGAATTGATGTTTCCCTAAAATTGAGGGCATTACTCTTATCTACGTAGGGTGATGATGTGCATTTTATTGACCTAGAAGTTTTATTACATTAATTTTGAAAGAAAAGAAGAGTCTTTAAGAAGAAGTATCTTATATTGTTTCCCCTAATGACGTATGATCTTGGTGTCTATTGTATTGTATGAAAACTTTATGTAGTTGAATGAGATGACCTAAGTTGATAATTGGGGAGAAATTTCCTTGATGATAAGGTTCAGAATACCTTGGTGTTCCTATGTTAACTTACTGTAAACTCCTTCCAAAGTGGTAATTACTTTTAAGTGATGGAAATGGAGGCTGTTAAGGTAAAATCTTCTTGAGTTTGGGTTAAGTTTATCTTAATTTGTTTTACCCTAAGTGGGGGATGGTGATGGAGTAGTAAGGTTGTAGAAATTTTCTACCTTGACCTTCTATTCTTACTTGAACTTGAATCTATTGAATTTTTAGTAAGCTTGTTCATGAATAGTGTTTGGAACAAAGTAGGAATTTCATGCCCTTTAAATGTTTGGTGCGTATGGATTGACATTACCTTTAAGATTTTTTGAAGATTCCAAAGTGCATGAAAGAACAATTTTGATAAAATCCATGTTTTCTCATGTCTATTGTGCACTTTAATATGCTAATTGTGCATTTGACTTCAAGAGGTAAGATAAGAAACTTGTTTTAGTCACTTGTGAGGTGTCATGTTTAGCCTTATAATGAAAATTTGAGTCTCTTTAAAATGAAATATGTTGAATCTCTTGAAAACTATGTTACTTTTATGATTTGGAATACATAATTGTAGGATCATTCTTGAAAAGTGAAAGGATGTTTTAGCTAAGTATTAATATGTGTGCTTATGAGTTGTATTGTTTTCCCCAAATGAGGCTTAATGTTAAGGTGAGTAATATGTTAGAAATTGAAATGTTGTGAATAAAGAGCCCTAAGTCTCATTCGAGGATGAATGTTCCCGAGTGGGGGATATTGTAAGAACCCAATGAATTAGTATTTCTAGAGCCTAACATGTTTGTCTTAAGGTTCTCAGGTCAATAAAATGTCTTATAATAAGGTTTAGAGGCAGCGTGTAAAGTTTGAAGGGATTTGGAAGTCGAACGTCAAGGGACAACCAAAACATTCGGGGACTAGTCTCCTAGGTTCCTCATATGTCCATGTGTGTCTATATACTGTATTTAATGAGCTTATTACGTCTTAAAATGAGTTATAATGATGTTTAATGATGCTATATGGAATTTTGAGAAGTTTTGAGGTCAAACGACCAACAACGTCCAAGACGTTCGAAAGATAGCCCTTAAGACGCTCAATGGTTGTCTTGATGGGACCTAGCGTGTTTGGACAAGTTGCGAGTATTGGTTTTGGGTGAAACTCATGTGGAGTTCTATGACACGGGAATCCATGTTTAGCACCCACGGTCTTAGTGTCAGTTAAGGCTATAGTTCCCTAAAGTCAAATGTACAATGGAGGTAAATGAATAGGATTCTAACTATGAGGATTTAAGGGAGGTTACTTAGTATAACTTGAAGTAATGAACCAATCTAGACATTGCACAAGTAGCTCCTTAGGTAATCCTATTAAGGTGACTTCATGTGTATGTTTATGCTTATGTCCATATGCATGACGTTGTAGTATTGGTCTACTTGTTATGATTAAATGAATGATATGAGCCTACAAGAAGTGGTCTTAAATTTTTATATATATATATATATATATATATATATATATATATATATATTCATAATGTTGGTCTTAATGACTATATGATGAAGGTCTTTCCTAGCATAGAGGAAGTTACCTTTACTTGTTATGTTTATGTATGAAGTGTAAAGGTTTGTGGTCTCATGAAGAGTTTACTAAGAAAGTATGAGGTTAAGAGGCTTCATATGTTCATTGCACTAGTAGACTATGATTGGGGTCATGAACAAGGTCTTATAATTATGGGTGTGAAAGGGTGTAAAAATATGCATATCATGGAGTAGCTTACTTTAAAGCCAATGTAGTTTTTACATAAATGTGTCTTTGATATATTATGCTTATATGCTTATTGTGTTTTCTTAGGTAGGTTATATGCATGTTTCCTTGTACCATTAAGGTGATGCTTCGCACCAAGTATAACTAGAGGGTTACTTGGGAATTTAATGAATAAAAGGGAAATTAGCTCACGTTTAAAGGAACAAGAATGTAATAAGTTCTAAAAGTGATCTTATGAAATGTTTGGCCTTTGAATACGTTTATATGAAGTATGTGAATGATATAAATGCTATTGTTTCAATGTTTTTTAAACATTTACTCAAAAAGGCATGAAGTATGATTTCAAGAATATGTCCCTTTTAAATGCATGTTTTTGCATGATTGCCATACTTAGTGCATTCTTTTACTAATCTCATTCTTCTCTACTTTTTACTCGAAGAGTATGTTATGGATGCTATGTCTATGATTGAGGAGCTTGATATGTGATTCACAAGCTCAAGGAAAGGGGTCCTTAAGTTCCAAGGATTTCCTACTCATGTCTTAATGTAAAATGTTTAGAGATTGTATAGTTATGTCTTATGTTTTAAGGGTTGTGTCCCTAATATATTCTTAGGTTGTTGAGTCTAAGATGGCAAAGAGACTTAGGGTCTAAATATGTATTACGAATTATATTTTTATACATATAAGAAGTAAAATTTCTAGCATATGATGTGCTATAAAAAGTTTTAAATTTTTCACTACATTTACTATGTCAATGCGATGAATGATAACTATGGGCTTGAATAATACATTCGAGAGGTCAAGTGCGGCATGCTACTTCTAGGGGGTACTTCCTGGATGCGAAAAATTTCTTGTAAGTGTGTATCTGACTCATCATAAGTAGTATTGATGATCATTTAGACATGCCTAGAGAGGTTGTATGGTTGGTCTCTCTTTGTGTGACTTAAGTGAGTCTTAGGATTGGTTTAAGTTGATAATTACTTGCTAGAAGATGTCTAAAGTGAAGTGGAAGAACTTCACTGTAATTGAGCTCGCTGTACAGTGAAGTCAGTTCACTGGAAAGTGTTTCTAAAGTGTGGTTCTTTGCTTATATGATTTCTTATGTTTTTTCTAAGTTGTTAAATGTTGTGCTTATGATTATAGTATGATGTTTTAATCGGAATTCATGAAAAGCACGTGATTTACTAAATGTCCCTTATTCAGGATTTTTGCATGGCTTCCATACTAATTACATCCAATGTCCTAACCCCTTCTTTTCCCTTTTTGACTTAAGTGTAGGGAATTGGAAGTCTTGATGTGCCATGGAGGATTGATAGGTTTCTAAGGCTTTGAAGATGATGTATTGGTGAGTCCTCATCTATTCGAGTACAATATCCACATGTTCCTTATGTCTTAGTCTTTTGTTTTATATCTTGTATGGGCTTAGTCCCAAGTATTGTGTACTTTAAAGTGTAGATGGTTCAAGTAGATGTTATAAAGATTTAATGTTTTAAATGAAAGTCTCCGCTTGCGTATTGTTTATGAAATAGTTCTTCGTGTGTGAAAATTTTTTTAAACTCTAGCCTATTTTAGTATGTTTATTATGCAATGAATAATACTACAGGCTTAGATGAGACTTCTTGAAGTATCAATTCCCGTGTGACGACACAATAATACTTTAACTTTTAGGGTGTACTTGTGGGTTGTGACAAAGTTGATATCAGAGCATATGGTTTAAGGAGTGTCTTAATTGTCTTATGAACCACATCTAGTACAGTCTTGTTTATATTGTGAAGAGCCCCACATTATAAATAGGAGGCTATTGGATGCTAGGAATGTTTCACTTCTTCATTCATCTAATCGTGCCTAAGAGCTTTGTATAAGGTGTATTTCCCTTGTTTAACTTATGTGTTGGTCTCTTCAGAGTGACTTTATGAAGTTTGGGTTGAGGGAGAGGAAAGATGAGATATCATTTGTGAGATGAGGCATGAAAGAAAGTGGTTTTGATATTAGATTGATTTGGTTACCTTTTAAGGGTATTTAAGTTTGAAAGAATGGAAAGGTATAGTGTGATAATGTGAAGGAGTGGTTGTTGAGGTTGTTTGAAGTTGTTTAAGACCCCAACCATAGGAAGGGAGGTCATGAGATTTGAACGAGTAAAGGTAAGTCTCCTAGTAAGGGGGTGGTAGTTGTTAGATGATGAGATCTTTGAAATTATTTATTCTTCTTGAGGAAAACCTTATCAAAAAGTATTATTATGGTTTAAGGTGCCTAAAGGGAGGTCCTTGTAGTTGATGTTATGTTGACCTTAGAATGGGTTTCTCCTAAGTGAGGGAGTATGGTGAAGAGTATTGTTGTAGGGAGTGAAGTACCCTTAAGTTTTGATTATGTGTTTATTAAAGCCTAAAAAAAGAGTTCTAGGTAACTTGAGTTTTGTAGGAGTCTTTTGTGTAAGATGAGTTCCTAACATTCTCCTTATGATATATATGTATGTTTTGAGTGAAGTTTTGTTGAATGAGTTTTCATGCATGGTACGTGTGCATCCAGTGTAAATTGCTAATTGTTTAATATAGTTAATGTTGAGCATGTCTAGGTGATTTTATGATATTTATTATTCTATAATGTGTGCTAATATGATGTTACCTTGTATATTAGATTATTTCTATCATAAATTTCCTAAGAGTTGCATTTTTTAGAAGTTGCACCAATACATTGTATTGCATTGGCAAATAACTGTGAAGATTTTCAAAATTTGACTAATTGATTCCTTGGTCTAAATGTGTTATAATGTAGTAAGAACAAATTTATATGAGTATGATATTGAACATAAAATGAGTTTTTGTTATTTGGAATGAAGCATGAGAGTTTTGTAGCATGATGAGTTATAGAATATTTTCTAGTTTCTTGTTGCGTTATGAACCGCTTGATTATGTGAAATACATGTTTTCTTCTTGATAATGTGTCATATGGTTTTTTCATGAGCTGTTAAGTTGAATATATATAGTTGGAAGTGTTCGGAGAGTGGCAAGTTCTATTCGAGGATGTATGTTGTCCAAGTGGGGGAGAATGTAAGACCCCAAAAATGACATAGGTGAAGTTAGAGACTAACATGGTTGTCGTGATGGTCTAGGGTCCTAAAATGGTCTATAATGTGGGTTTGAGGAAGTGTCTAAGATTTTAGGTGCTTTGGAGTCAAACGTCAAAGGACGATCAAGACGTTCGACGAGCAGGTCACCTATGTGCCTTATATGTGGTTTTTAGTGGTTATATGTGATTAATGAGGTTATAATGTCCTTAAATGAGTTATTGTAGAGTACATAGACAGTTTGTCAAGTTTTGTGTAGTTTGGAGGTCAAACGTCCAAGAACGTCCATAACGTTTGAAAGGTTTGCTTGAAACGACCTTGTATGTCTATGTATTTTTCATCGAGTTTTACATGTTTGTTTTGGATGAAACTGATGTGGTAGGTTCTATACTCCTATAAAAATATATTTTGTGTGGAAACGTCTGGGTACGACTCCATGTAGGACCCACATGGGGCCCTAAAGAAGGACACCAACATAGAAGTCAACCCTACCAGGCAGTACCAATCGACAACCCGAATGATGGCCAATAAACTGGGAGACGGACCTTCCATTGAGCCTGAAAGGTGGAAGGTTGAAAAGTAGCAGGAGGAACCAACAAGACCCCATTGACGGGGCGTGGAAGAGCCATACACCGTCGATGTGGGCGTCGACGGTGCTTCCTATTTTCTGGCACCTTTCTGTTAAGTTAAGGGGTTAAGTTAGGAACTCACCAAAAGCCCTTATACGTATTTGGATGGTTATTTTGAGTGTATATGGGTATTGTAAGGGAATATAAGTAATTAAACCCTCATTAAACCCTAAAACCTAAATCAAAACATTTTCCCTCCAAAAGTTCCTCCAAAAACCTCCATATAAGTTCAAGGTGAAGATGAAGCTTGAAGATGGTTCTTCACAGGACTTTCTCTTCAATTATCATTGGTTTCTTCAGATAAGGTATGGGCGTTTTTCATCTAAGGCTTGATATCACCTTAGAGCCAATTTCAAAGATGATATTCAATGATTTCAAAAACATGAAAAAGTCCAATTTCTACTCTAGTATTGGGTTCTTGCATAAATTGTTTTCAAAAGTTAGTATATGATATTATTGATGTTTAATTAGTGTTTCAAATTAAATTCTCTATGAACCATTGACCGTCACAAATCTCTTAGTTTGACTAAAATATGGGTTATGTGATCATGCTTGAGATTGATGAATTCATGTGGAGATTGTTATGGAATTTTGGTTCATGTATAGATTATGGTTAATTGGTTCAATTGAGTATTGACTATTCTTAGATATATTGAATGTTAGACTTATTGAATTGATATTGACTTAAGGCTTATGAATTCTAATGTAGTTTCCACTGGGCTATCTAATGATGCAATAATTGTATTCAATTGATATGTAGGTGGTATTAGATTTATAAGTATGTAATGAATTTATTATTTATATAATTGTGTTGAATTGGTTGTTATGGCCATGAGGAAGTGCCTTGTGATATTGAATTGTATGATTTAGCCTTGAAATCGAAGTGGTAAGATGGAGTGGGGGTAGGCTACCCTAGTTTCTTTTATTTTATATTTATTAGACTTCAATTATGTTGTGATTGGTATGGTTCACTTATGGTGGCGGTGCTATATGAATTAATGTGGCCTTGTCGGCGTTACTTATGCAATATGATGATCATGGAATTTTCGGCACTACTTCAATTATCATGATGATTTGTATATTTAATATTATGAGAAATATTATACTATATATCTATATGTGAAGGAATATGAAAGTATGTGTTCTTTCTATGTATGTTTGGAAATCATGTAAACTATGACTATGTGCTTCAATGTGTATTTTTAGTTTGCATGCATGGTTGTTCCTACTTGACTAAATGAGTCTATAATGGTTACATTGATGATTATATGGTAGTGTATAGGATGAAATAAAGAGGATAATGGTTATTCCGAACTGACTTAAGAATGACATGTAATATTCTTTAAAATGAAGTATGTGATGTCTTATCTTGGTTCACTTGTGTCCCTTACTTGATGCTTGTATGAATATGAATATGTGATGTCTTGACTGAGAATTCTAATGCCTCTTAGTCTTGAATGTATGAAATATATTTGGCCTTGAATGATGTTAAGAGGGTCTTTATGTGAAACCTGGAACCTAGTGTTAAGGTTATGAATGTTGAAGTGGAAAGTCGTATGGTATCTTTATAGAAAATAAATGTTGGACTTATGGTGAATTGTCTAGAAAGACATCATATTAATCCTTAGGAAATCCATCATGATCTTCTTGTCTCTATTGTGAGGTAGCCCTAGTAGGCCCTTCTTTGGTGGAGTAACTATGATTGGGTTATGAACTTGATATGGAACACTCGTATGTGAACATTTAATGTGAATTAATCTATGAGAAAGAAGGCTAGCACCGAGTAAGTATGGTAGGAGATGTAGTTCTTGTTAAGAATGAGACTAGAATACAAAGCATGCCCTTCATATTCCTTAAGCATGTGCCTACATGGGATGTGTCCAAGTTCTACCATTGGCAAGTAGAACATCCTTATCGGAGTAGGTTAGAAATCCGAATTCCATGTCTAGCTATCATGGTCTATGTCGGTTATTGCCTATTCTCATCATATGGGATACCTTCTAACATTAAAGAATTCCCATGAAGTTTAAATGGTGGTATTGGGAGCTATTTATGCATCGCACAATAGGCTTTGAAGGTGCTAGTGAGAGTCCCTAGGCTTTTTCCAAGACCATTAATTGGATGTCCTTAGTGTGATGAATGTCTCTTAATGAACTAATGAATGTAATGATTTAAGTTAAGAAAGTATGTTAAATGAAGTAGTACTTATCTAGAATAATTAAGGGTTGTCTAGTCAATGCGTGAAGAGGCATAGACATGGTCTTTTCTTATCTTACTTAGATAAGTCTTAAGAATGACTATAGTTAGGGAAGTTGGTTGATTATATGGACATGATATAAGCCTTAGATAGTCTTAATGATTACTTAGGTAATATTGAAGAGGTCATTCATGTAATTTATCTTCTTGATTTACTTCAGTAATTCTGATAGACTTTGGAACGAGAATGTCATATCATCTATTTGATGATGTATGATGTGAGCATGATTCGATCCTAGGAAGTCTATAGGATCTCTTGAGTCTGTGTGTAAGGGATTGTATGGGCGGTTTCTTCACAACTCACTTAAGTGAGACTTAGAAAGAACTTTGGTAGGAGGATCTCATGTTCTTATGTTGATGTCTTGTAAGTGTGTATGTGAATCATCATGAGTAGTCTTGAGGATCGTTTAGTAATGCCTAGAGAGGTTGTATGTGTGGTCTCTTTTTGTGTGACTTAAGTGAGTCTTAGGATTGCTTTAAGTGGGATAATACATGCTAGAAGATGTGTGAAGTGAAGTGTAAGAATTTCACTGTAACAGTGAATTGAGTTCCTATGTGTTAGTCTTTCTTTTATATCTTTTATGGGATTAGTCCAAAGCATTGTACACTCTGAAGTTTAGATGGTTCAAGTGTATGTTGTACAGATTTAATATTTTAAATTAAAGTCTTCCGCTTGCGTATTGTTGATGAAAGAGTTCTTTGTGTGTAAAGAAATTTTTAAACGCTCACCTATTTTAGTATGTTTATTATGTAATAAATGATACGAGGGGCTTAGATGATACTTCTTGAAGTCCCATTCGCCGTGTGACGACACAAGGATACTCTAACTTCTAGAGTGTACTTGCGGGTCGTGACAGTATGTGCGCTTCGGGGCTCGTTTGACCTTTCAAATTGGTTGGATTGGCCGCCTGGGCCAACCGGATTCATAGACAAGGTCTTTACAAATATCGATAAAAAAATTTTGGCATTTTTTAAATCGGAATACGGATCACAAAAAATATGGTTTACTATAGTAGAGAAAAATCATCGAAATGGGGGGTCTTCTTGTTTTGGGGCTCGTTTGACCTTAAATGGGTTGGACTGACCATGAGGGCGAACCAGCTGCAAAGCAAAGGTCTTGACGGACGTCGACAAAATTTTTTAGCATTGCTTATGTCGAAATCTGGATAACCAAAAAAATGGTGTGCTATAGCATAGGAAAATTGTCGAAAAGGGGGACATTCACTCTACGGGGATCGTTTGAATCTTAATATGGTTTGGACTGGCTGTGAAGGCCAACCGGCTATTTAGTGAAAGTCTTGATGGACTTCCACAAAAATTTCGGCATTTTTGGCATCGGAATCCGGGTCACAGAAAATGGTGTATATGCACACGAAAATTGTTAAAATGGGGGTCATGCGCTTCGAGGCTCGTTTGACCTTGAAAATGGGTTGGACTGGACGTGAGAGACAACCTGCTTCATAGACAAGGTCATCTCTGACGTCCAAAAAAACTTTTTATATTTTTGACGTCAAAATTCAAATCACCAAAAAAAATTTGTGCTATAGCACACAAAAATCGTCATAAATGGGGGTAATGCGCGCTTCGAGGCTGGTTTGATCTTGAAAATGGGTCTAAATTGTTGTAAGAGTTAACCGAATTAATAAACAAGGTCTTGATGGACGTCTTAAATTTTTTTGGCATTTTAAACATTGGAATCCGGATCTCTAATAAAATCATCGCAATGTAGGTATGTGCGCTTCGCGGCTCATTTGACCTTGAAAATGTGTCAAATTGGACGTTAGAGACAAACATTTTGACATTTTTGACGTCGGAATCCAGGTCACTAGAAATATGGTGTGTTATATATAGCACACAAAAATCATCATAACGAGGGGTATGCGCTTCGGGTCTCGTTTGATCTTAAATATGGGTTGGACTAGCCATGAGGGACAACCGACTGCATAACCAAGGTTTTGAAGATAGTCCACAAAAAATTTTGGCATTTTTGACATCAGAATCGTGATCACCAAAAAAACTTTATTCTAGAGCACACAAAAATAGTCGAAATTGGGGTTATGCGCGCTTTGAGGCTCATTTGAATTTGAAAATGGGTCGGACAAGCCGTGAGAGACAACCGTATTTATAGACAAAGTATTGACGGCCGTCCACAAAAATTTGCATTTTGAACGTCGAAATCCAGACCACCAATAACTTGTGTGCTTTAGCACACGAAAATCATCGATATGGGGGTATGCGCACTTCGAGGCTCGTTTGACCTTTAAAACGGGTCAGAATGGCCGTGTCAGCCAATTGGCTGCATTGACAAGGTCATGATGGACGTCCACAAATTTTTGTGGCATTTTTGACGTTGGAATCTGGATCACCAAAAAAATGAAGTGTTATCACACGAAAATCGTCAAAATGGATATGTGTGCTTCGGGGCTCGTTGGACCTTGAAAATGGGTCGGACTCTCCGTAAGGGTCAACCTTCTGCATTGCCAAGGTCTTAACAGACGTACACAAAACATTTTGATTTTTATGACGTCAAAAACTGGATAACCAAAAAAAAGTGTATTATAGCGCACGAAAATCATGGAAATGGGGAGTATGCACACTTTGTTGTTTGTTTTAACTTAAATATAGGTCCAACTGGACATGAGGACAAACAGGTTGCATAGCTAAGGTCTTGATGGAGGTCCACAAAAAAATTTGGCATTTTTATGTCAAAATCTGAATCGCCCAAAAATTGTTTGTTATAGCACACAAAAATCATTGAAATGGGGGGGGTTATGCAAGCTTCAGAGCTTGTTTGACCTTGAAAATCGGTTGGACTGGCTGTGAGGGCAAATTATTTGCATAGCCATGTTCTTGATGGACGTCCATACAAAAATTCACATTTTTAAAGTCGAATTCTCGATCACCAAAAAAATAGTATGTTATAGCACACGAGAATCGTTGATATGGGGGGTTTAAGCACTTCAGAGCTCAGTTTACCTTAAAAATGGATTGGACTGGATGTGAGAGAAAATTGGATGCATATTCAAGGTCTTGACAGACGTTCACAAAAAATTTGGACATTTTTACATTCAAAATTTGGATAAGGAAATATATGTTGTGTTATACCACACAAAAATCGTCAAAATGGGGGGTATGCATGCTTCAGGTCTTGTTTGACCTTGAAAATTCTTCGGACTGGTCGTGAGGGCAAACATGATGCATATAAAATTTCTTGAAAAAATTCTAAAAAAGATTTCAACATTTTTGAAGTTGAAATTCAGATCACCAAAAAAATGGTGTACTAGAGCACACGAAAATCATCGAAATTATGGGGGGGTATCCTCTCTTCGGGGCTTGTTTGACCTTAAAAATGGGTCGCACTTGTCCGGGAGGGACAACCACCTGCAAAGCCAAGTTCTTGACGAACTTCCACAAAA
Organism: Solanum peruvianum; assembly: GCA_027705065.1. NCBI lineage: Eukaryota > Viridiplantae > Streptophyta > Magnoliopsida > Solanales > Solanaceae > Solanum > Solanum peruvianum. The sequence goes on along the minus strand of JAKWJD010000890.1, from coordinate 18,978 downwards.
AATTTTGGCATTTTTGATTTTGAATCCTGGATAACCAAAAAATGGTGTGGTATAACATACAAATATCATTGAAAAAGAGGTATGCGAACTTTAGGGCTCATTTGAATTTTAAAATTTGTCCGACTGGCAGTGACGGCCAACAAGCTGCATAGACAAGGTCATCATGAACTTCCACAAAAAAAATTGGCTTTTTGGATGTCGAAATTTGTATTACAAAAAAAATTGATGTACTATAGCACATGCAAAACGTCAAGATGATGAGTATGCGCGCTTTGTAGCTCGTTTGACCTTGAAAATGGGTCGGACTAGCCCTAAGGGACAACCAACTGTATATCCAAGGTTTTGACGGACGTCAAAAAAAAATTTAGGAATTTTTGACATCATAATCCAAATCGCCAAAAATTCATTGCTATAGCAAAGGAAAATCATCAAAATGGGGAGCGTATACGCGCTTTAGGGCTCGTTTGACCTTGAAAATTATCGAACTGGCCCTGAGGGCCAATTGGATACAGAGACATGGTCTTGACATAATTCTACAAAAATATTGCATTTAAAACATTAAAATCCAGATCATCAAAAAATGGTGTGTCATAGCATACAAAAATTGTCGAAATAGGCGGTATGCATCTTTCAGGGCTCATTTGACTTTAAAAATAGGTTCACCTTTCCGTAAGGGCCAACCAATTGCATAGATAAAGTATTTATGGACGTCCACAATAAATTTTTGCATTTTAGACGTTGGAATCTATATCGCAAAAAAAAAGGTTTGCTATCGCACACGAAAATCGTCAAAAGGAGGGGGGGTATGCGCACTTCAGGGGTCGTTTTCCTAGAAAATTCATCGCACATGCCGTGAGGGACAACTGGCTGAATAGCAATGGTCTTTATGGACATCCATAAAAATTTCGGCATTTTTGATATTGGGATCCATATCACCAAAAAAATAGTTTGATACACCATATGAAAATTGTCAAAATGGGGGGTATGATCGCTTTGGGGCTTGTTTGATATCAAAAATGGGTGGTATTGACCAAGAGGGCTGACCAGCTTCATAGCCATGGTCTTGAAAGACGTCCAAAAAACATTTCGTCATTTATGAAGTCAGAATTTGGCTTACCAAAACAATGTTGTGCTATAGCAAACGAAAATCGTCAAAATAGGGGTTATGCATGTTTTGGGGCCCGTTATAACTTAAATATGGGCCGGACTAGCCATGAGGGCCAACCAGATGCATAGTCAAGATATTTACGAACATCTAAAAAAATTTGGGCATTTTTTATGATGAAATTCGAACAGCCAAAAAATTGTTTGCTATAGCACACAAAAATCATCGAAATGGGGGGGGGGTATGTACTCTTTGGGGCTCGTATGATCTTGAAAATGGTTCGGACTGGCCATCAAGGCCATCCGGCTGAATAGCCAAGGTCTTGACGGATGTCCACAAAAATTTTTGCATTTTGGACATCGAAATCTGGTTCACCAATAAATGGTGTGCTATAGGGCACGAAAATCATATAAATGGGGGGTTTAGTAACTTTGGGGTTCATTTTACCCTGAAAATGGGTCAAAATGTCTGTGAGAGACAACCAACTACATAAACAAGGCCTTGACGGATGTACCCAAAAAGTTTTGGCATTTATAATATTGGAATCCAGATCACCAAAAATATGGTGTGTTATACCACACGAAAATCATCATAATGGGGGGAATGCGCACTTCAGGTCTTATTTCACCCTGAAAATTGGTCAGACTGGACATGAGGAACAACAGGATGCATATCCAATGTCTTAACGGACTTCCACAAAAAGTTTTGGCGTTTTTGAAGTTGCAATATGGATCACCAAAAAACTGGTGTGCAATAGCACACGAAAATCATCAAAATGGAGGGTATGCTCGCTTCGGGGCTCATTTGAACTTACAAATTGGTTGGACCGGCCATGAGGGCCAACAACAACAAATCCAAGGTCATGACGGACGTCAACTAAATTTTTTGGCATTTTTGACATCAAAACCTTGATCACAAAAACAATAATGTGCTACGGCACACAAAAATCGTCGAAAAAGGGGATATGCAAAGTTTACGGCTCGTTTGACTTTGAAAATCAGTCGGACTGTCCATGAGGCTAACATGCTGCATAGCCAAGGTCATGACGGACGTCCACAAAAAATTTCAGCTTTTTGACGTCAAAATCTGGATCACAAAAAAATTGGTGTGCTATAGGACAAACAAATCATCGAAATGGGGGGTATGCGCGCTTCAGGGATCATTTGACCTTAAAAGTGGGTCTGACTGTCATGACCCACAACTACACCCTAGAAGTTAAAGCATACTTGTATCGTCCCATGGCAAATGAGACTTCAACAAGTCTCAACTAAGCCTCTCGTATCATTCATTACATAATAAACATACTAAAATAGGTAAGAATTTAAAACGTTCTTCATACATAAAGAACTCTTTCATAATAATTACACAAGCGGAAGACTTTTATTTGAAACATTTAATTCTTACAACACCACTTGAACCATCTAAACTTTAGAGTATACAACACTTGGGACTAATCCCATGCAAGACACAAAATAAAGACTATGATATAAGGGACATGTGGATATTGTCCTGAATCCATGAGGACTCCCTAATACTTCATCTGCAAACCTTAGAAACATATTCATCCTCCATGGCACGTCAAAACTTTCAATTCCCTAAGGTTTAGTCATAAAGGTAAAAGAAGGGGTTAGCACATTAGATGTACTAAGCATGGAAAACATGCAAAAACCATGAAAAATGAACATTTAGTAAAACATGCTTTTCATGAATTTCGATTTAAAACATTATACTATAAGCATAAGAACAACATTTAACAACTTAGAAACACAAAAAATCATCTAACAAAAAGTCACATTTTGAGAGTACTTTCCAGTGAACTCAAATTTATTGTTACAGTAAAGTTCTTCCACTTCACTTAGACATCTTCTAGCATGTAATTATCACACTTAAAGCTATCCTAAGACTCACATAAGTAACACAATGAGATACCACCCATAAAACATCTCTAGCGTGCCTAAATAATCTTCAAGACTACTTATGATGAGTCACACACACACTCACAAGACACCAACATAAGAGCGTGAGATTCTCCTACCAAAGGTGCTTCTAAGTCTCACTTGAGTGAGTTGTGAAGGTATCGCCCATACAATCTCTTACACACACACTCAAGAGATCCTATAGACTTCATAAGATAGAATCATGTTCACATAATACATCAACACATAGATGATATGAAATTCTCCTTCCAAAGGCTATAAAAAGACCTATTTAAGTAAATCTTGAACATAACGTCCATAGTGACCTCTTCAAAATTACCTAAGTAATCATTATGACAACCTAAGACTTATATCACCTCCGCATAATCAACACACTTCCCTAACTAGAGTCATTCTTAAGACTTATATAAGTAAGATAAGAAGTGACCATTCATATGCCCCCTTAATACCTTCACTAGACAACCCTTAAGTACTCTAGATAAGTACTACTTCATTTAACATACTTAATTAACTTAAGTCATTAATTCATTAGTTCATTTAAGATCATTCACCGACATTCAAGTAATGTTCTTAGACAAGACTTAGGGACTCTTACTAACCCCTTCAAAGCCTATTGTGCAGTGTCTAGATAGCGTCTCATCCAACCACCTAAACTTGATAGAACTTCTCAAATGCTTTTATGTATCCCATGTGATGAGAATAAACAATAACTGACATAGAACATGTTAGAAACTCATGGAAGCCGGAGTTCTAACCTACTCCGATGAGGGTGTTCTACTTGCAAAGGGTAGAACTAGGACACATCCCATGTAGGCACATGGTTAAGGAATATGAAGGGAATGCTTTGTAATATAGTCTCATACTGAACTAGAACAACTCCCCTTACCATACTCACTTGGTGATAGCCTTCGTTCTCAAAGAGCAATTCACATTAAAGGTTCATAGAAAAGGGTTCCATAACAAGTTCATAACCCAATCACATTTACATTCCAATGGCGACAAGAAGCTCAGGATGACTTTCCAAAGGTTTGATATGATGTTGTTCAAGCCTATAAATATTAGGTCCATTATTCCTTTACTTCAAGGATACCATTACGGCTTTTGACTTCAACATACACAACCTTACCACTAGGTTCAAGGTTTCATATAAAGGACATTTAAGGTCACATATAATGCATACATACAAAACTAAGAGACTTTAGTATCCTATGTCAAGACATCACATATTCATATTCATACCAGCATCAAGTAAGGGACACAAATCAACCAAGCTAAGACACCACATACTTCACCTTAACACATATTACTAGTCATTTTATAAGCACATAGGAATAACCATTATCACATTAAGTCATCCTATGCACTACCATATCATAATAAATATATCCATTATAGAGTCATATAGTCAAGTAGGAAAAACCATGTATCAACCCTAAGGCTACACATAGAAGCACATAGTCAGAGTCTACATGATTTCCTAACATACATAGAAAGAACACATACTTTCACATTACTTCACATATAGATATATATGATCATATTTCACATAAGAAAACTATAAAACTCATTATAATACTTCAAGTAGTGCCAACAAGGCCATGATCATCATATTGAAAAAAGTAACACTGACAAGGCCACATCAATTTCACATAGAACCGCCACCATAACTGGACCATACCAATCAAAACATAATTAAAGTCTAATTAACATTAAATAAAAGGAATTAGGGCAGCATACCCCCACTCCATCTTATAACTTCGATTCCAAACCTAAATCATCCAATTTGTTACCCTAAGGCCCTTACCATGACATTGAACATCAATTGAATTCATAAACTATAATACTCAATGAAATATAAGTCAATTTAATATATATTTATCAATATAAATCAAATTAGATATCAATTGAATACAATTCTTACATCATTACGAAGCCCATATAAATCTACATTAGAATCTAAAAGCATTAAGTCAATATTAATTAAATAAGCTTAGCATGCAATACATCTAAGAGTATTCATTACTCAATTAATCAAATTTAAACAGCCTATATACCATACATACATAATCTATACATGAATTAAAACCCCATAACAATCTACACATGAATTCATGAATATCAAAGCATAATCAAATCACCCATATTTAAGTAAAATTTAGAGATTTGAAAAGATCAAGTGTTCAAGGAGAATTTAATTGGAAAACATTAATTGTACATCAATTTCATCATATATAAACATTTGGAAACGATTTATGCAAGAACCCAAGAATTAGAGTAGAAATTGGACTTTTTCATCTTTTAGAATCATTTTTGAAATTGTCTCTAAGGTGATAGAAATCCTTATATTAAGAACTACCATACCTTATTTGAATAATCCAACGATAATTTAATAAGAAACTCCATTGAAGACCCACCTTCAAGCTCCATATTCACTTTGAACTTTCATGGAGGTTTTGGAGAATCTTTAGGCGGGAAGGTGTTTGATTTAGATGCTAGGGTTTAAATGAGAGTTTAATCACTTATATACTTTTAAAACACCCATAAACATCTAAAACAACCGTCCCACATTTTATAAGACTTACGGTGAATTTCCTAAAACCCCCAAGTCTTTTCAAAAAAACTGCCAGATTTTCAACACCATCGACGGACTATTGGTCAGGACACGTCCCAGCGATGGGGTCTCATTGTAAACTTAATAGGTTCCCCAAACATCAGGTTGCATGTCCCAACCAACGAGACCCATGCGATGGCCCGTCGTTTGGCCACTGCCTCATAGTGTTGGTCTCAAAGTTGGGGTCCTCCCTTAGGGCCCCTTTGAGGGTCCTATATTGAGTCGTACCCGGATGTTTCCACTCCAAATATGTTCGTATACGAGTTTAGGACCTAACACAAATTTTTCATACAAAACAAACACGTAAAACTCGATGAAACATACATAGACACACAAGGTCGTCTCAAGGCAAGCCTCTCTAACGTCTTGGACGTTTGACCTCCAAACTTCACGAAACATGACACACTACCTATATAAACTATAATAAGTCATTCAAATACAATATAATATCATGCATCACACATAAAACATAAAACCACATATCAGGCACATAGGTGACTTAGTCGTCGAACGTCTTGGTCGTCCCTTGTTGTTTGATTTTCAAAGAACCTAAACTCTTAGACACTGCCTAAAACCCACATTATAAAAAATTTTAGGACCATATACAACTACGACAACCATGTTAGGCTCTAGCTTCACCTATGTCATTTTTTGGTGTCTTACATTCTCCCCCACTTGGACAATAATCGTCCTCGAATGAAACTTGCCACTCTCCGAACACTTCCAAATGTAGAGACCTAATTTAGAAAGTCATGAACATAACATATTGCACATAGTAACGAATTAAACATCAATTCACATAATCTTGAGATTCACAACACATAAAGAAACTAGATGACAAGTCTATAACACATTATGCTATAAAACTCACATACTTCATTCCAAATAGCAAAAAGTCATTTTATATTCAATATAATGCTTACATACATCAGTTATAACAATATTACCACAACTTTACAGCAAAGAATCAATAAGTCAAATTTTAAAAAAAATCGCAGTGAACTTGAGTGCATTACATTGAATTGTGTAGCTTTTGCAAAAATGCAACTTTTAGGCAATTCATTATATAAATATGCTATTATGCAAGGTAGCATTATATAAACATATTTTACAATATAATCATGGCTTCATAAATACACAAAGCATAAATTTAATTAAATTCAATTTCAACAAAACTTCAACCAAACATGCACATCATAAGGAGAAAGTTAGAAACTCATCTTCCACAATGACTCCTACATAATTAAGTTACAAAAAACTCATTGTTTTAGGCTTGAATAAACACATAAAGAAAACTTAAGGGCACTTCACTCCCAAAAACCATACTCTTACACTTGCTGTCCTTCACTCCCAAAAACCATACTCTTACACTGACTGTCCGTAAGTTCTAACCGACTGCATAGCCAAAGTCTTAATGGACGTCCACATAAAATTTTGGCATATTTGACGTTGCAATCCAGATCACGGAAAAAAGGTTTACTATAGCACACAAAAATCATGGAAATGGGGGGTATGCGCGCTTCGAGGATCGTTTGACTTTGACAATTGGTCGGACTGGCTGTGAGGCCCAACCAGCTACATATCCAAGGTCTTTACGGACGTCCACAATAATTTTTGGCATTTTTGACGTCGGAATCCGGATCAAGAGAAAATTGGTTTACTATAGCATAGAAAAATTGTGGAAATGGGGGCTGCTCGCTTTTGGGCTTGTTTAACCTTAAAAATTGGTCTGACTGACCATGAGGGCCAACTAGCTACAAAGCCAAGGTCTTGACAGACGTCAAAAAACAATTTCGACATTTTTATGTCGAAATTCGGATCACAAAAAAAATGGTGTGCTATAACACACGATAATCGTTGAAAAGGGGGCATGCACATTTTGGGGCTCGTTTGACCTTGAAAATGGGTCGGACTAGCTATGAGGGACAACCAGCTGCATAGCGAAAGTCTTGACGGACTTCCACAAATTATTTTGGCATTTTTTATGGTGGAATCCGGATAAAAAAATGGTGTGTGATGCTTACAAAAATCATCAAAATGGGGGACATGTGCGCTTCGGGGCTCGTTTGACCTTGAAAATGGGTTAGACTGGCCGTGAAGGACAACTGGCAGCATAGACAAGGTCATGTCGTACGTCCAAAATTAATTTCAGCATTTTTGATGTTGAAATTTGGATCACAAAAAAATTGATGTGCTACAGCACACGAAAATCATCGAAATAGGGGGTATGCACGCTTTAAGGCTTGTTTGAGCTTGAAAATGCGTCGAACTAGCCGTAAGATCCAACCAGCTATAAAGACAAGTTCTTGTCAGATGTCCCCAATAATTTTGGTATTTTTGAGATTGGAATCCAGATAACCAAAAAAATGATGTGCTATCACACGAAAATCATCAAAATATGGGTATGCGCGCTCCGGGGCTCCTTTTAACATGAAAACTGGTTGAACTGGTCGTGAGGGCAAATCATATGCATATCCAAGTTCTTGATGGACATCCACAATATATTTTGGCTTTTTTTTTTACGTCGGAATCCAGATCACTAAAAAATGGTGTGTTATAGCACACAAAAAATCATCGAAATGGGGGGTATGCGCGCTTTGAGACTCGTTTAACATTAAATATGGGTAAGACTGTACATGAGGGACAACGTTCTATATATCCAAGGTCTTGACGGACGTCCACAAAAAAGTTTGACAAAATTTTAAGTCGGAATCCAGTTCACTAAAAAAATTGTGTGCTATAGCATATGAAAATCATCGAAATTGAGGGAATGCGTGCTTTAGTCCTTGTTTGACCATAAAAATGAGTTGGAATTTCTTAGAGGGACAACAAGAAAGCTAATATCGGACGTCCATAAAAAATTTCAGCACCTTTTGACGTGAAAATCAAGATCACCAGAAAAATTATTTGCTATAGAACACGAAAATCGTCGAAAGGGTGTATGCACACTTCGGGGCTTGTTTGACCTTAATAATGGGTCGGACTACACATGAGGTCCAACAAGCTGCATATCCAAGGTCTTGATGGACTTCCACAATATATTTCAGCATTAATGATGTCGGAATTCAGATCACCAAAAAATAGTGTTCTCGAGCAAACGAAAATCATCGAAATGGGGGGTATGCACGCTTCGGGGCTCATTTGACCTTGAAAATGGGTTAGATTGGTTGTGAGGGACAACAAGAAATCTCATGTCAGACGTCCACAAAAACATTTAGAATTTTTTATGTCGAAATCTGGATCACCAAAAAAATTATTTTCTATAGCACACGAATATTGTAAAAAATGTGGGTTTGCACACTTCGGGGCTCGTTGATCTTAAAAATGGGTTGGACTATCCATGAGGTCCAACCAACTGTATAGTTTAGGACTTGACGGGCGTCCACAAAATATTTCATCATTAATGACGTCGGAATCCAGATAACAAAATATTATTTGCTATAGAACAAAAAAATCATCGAAAGGAGGGGGGATATGCACGCTTCAGGGCTCGTTGTAACTTAAATATGGGTCGTACTGGCCATGAAGACCAGCCGGATGCAAAGATAACGGCTTGACATGCGTCCACATAAAATTTTTAAATTTTTGTCGTCGAAATCCTGTTCACGAAAAAAATGGTGTGTCATGCCCAAAAAAATTGTCGAAGAGGGGTCATGCACGTTTTGGGGCTCGTTTGACCATTAAAATGGGTCGGACTGTCCGAGAGGGACAACTGGCTTCATAACCAATGTCTTGACCTACTTCCACAAAAATTTTGACATTTTTAACATCGAAATACGGATCATAAAAAATGGTGTGATATGCACACGAAAATTGCCGAAATGGGGGGCTTACACGCTTCGGGTCTTCTTTGACCTTGAAAATGGGTTGGACTGGCCGTGAAGGCCAAGTGGCTGTATAGACTAGGTCATGTCGACGTTCCCAAAAATTTTTGGCATTTTCATGTCGAAATCCGGATCAACAAAAATATTGTGTGCTATAACACACGAAAATCGTCAAAATAGGGGGTATGCACGCTTCAAGGCTTGTTAGACCTTTAAAATGGGTCGGACTGGTCGTAAGAGCTAATCGGATTGCATAGACAAGATCTTGATGGACGTCGACAAAAAATTTTGGCATGTTTTACTATAAGACCCCGAAAATGTCTTAGGTGAACTAGAGCCTAAAATGTTGGTATTGTTTGTATATTTTATTAAATATGTATAATATATGGTATTGACACAGTGTAAAAATTATTAGGTGCATTGGAATTCAAATGTTAAGAGACTAACAAGATGTTCGACGATTAAGCCACATATGTGCCTCATAGTAGGTTTTATGTGATATTGTGTGATTCATGAGTTTTTCAGGTCCTTAAATGATTTATTATATCATGTATAGGCACTGTGTCAGGTTTTGTTATTTTTGGAGGTAAAACGTCCAAGATTGTCCATTACGTTCAAAAGATGTGCCTCAAAATGACCTTGTGTGTCTAGGAATATTTCGTCGAGTTTTACGTATTCTTTTTTTGATGAAATTCATTGGAGAGGTGTTAAAATCATAGAGGATTATGTTTGGGTTGGAAGCGTCCAGGAAATCATCCCCAAGGAGAAACAAAGGGTCCTTGAGAAAGGACAGATGTTGATGGCCAAAACTGCCCAAAGGCAGTCCACCTACGGATGGTAATCGACGGCTAGTGGCCTGGTCGAAGCCCTTTAGGTGGTGGGAATCGTTTGGTACTTCAAATGGGGAGATAATCTCCCAGTTCCATGTCTTTGAACCAATCAATGGTGGACATCACGACTCATAAGTGGACCTACGCCCCGTCGATGGCCAATCATCTATGGTGGCATGTGCGTGCACTCAGCTCACTGTTAAGTTTAGGGGTGATGTTGTAACTTCACCCCAATTCTAAATGTATGTATTGGTGGTGTATTAAGGGTCTTTTGGGTATTTTTAACAAGTATATAAGTGTTTAACACTTGAAATATTTCATTATTCAAAAATCAAAACCTCAAAATGCTTTAAGATTTCCCAAAGACTCCTTTGAGGAAAAAAATCAAGCAAGAGCTCCGTGTGACGTTTTGAGTGGAAATTCCTCATAAAAGTTAAGAATTATCATCATTGAGGTACAGATTTTGTACCTTGAATTTTTTTCATCAAGGAGCCCAACTCTCAAGATGTTTCTAAAGTTTTTAAAGTAGAATTGTCCAATTTCATGATTCTACCGTGGGTTCTTGCATCAATTGTTTTTTAACATCTATTATGGATTACATTGATGTTTTAATCATAGTTTTAACCTAAATTACCGATGAACCTTGGTTTATGACTAAGTTGTGGGTTATTTTATATTGATCTAATGTTGATGAATTCTTATGTAGTCTTATCTGGGCTATACATTGATGTAATAACTATAGTAAATTCATATATAGGTTGTATTATATTGATGAATTTACATTTATTTCACCGAGTTCATTGATTATTGTAGTTTTATGTTGAACTATTGGTTATGGCCTGGGTAAGGGTCTTGTGTTATCGAATTGAGGAAGTTGACTTTGGACTTATATGTCGAGGATAATGTGGGGGTATGCTGCCCTAATTCATTTAATTTGATGTTATTATACTTCGATTCTATTGTGATTAGTATGGTCCATTAGGGTGGCGGTGTTATGGGTTTTACTTGAAATTGATGTGGCCTTGTTAGCGCTACTTTATGTACTATGATGATCTTGGCCTTGTCGGCAACAACTTAAAGTAATATGACTATTTTTGTAGTTTGATTATGTGAAGCATGAAAATATCTATCAACATGTGATGTCATATGTGTATTCTTCTATTCATGTTGTCTTAGGTGATCATGTTAGACTATGACTTTGACATTATGTGTATAGTGTTAGGGTTGAGTCTTGGTTATTCCACTTTACTATATGAGTCTATATTGGTTATATTGATGATTTTATGATAGTATATAAGATGACTTGAAGATTCTAGGGTTGTTTCTAGGTGCTTCTAGAATGATTTGCATTATGTATTAAAAATGAGTATGTGGTATCTTGACTTGGTTGACTTGTGTCCCTTGCTTGATGTATATATGATTATGAATATGAAATGTCTTTATTTAGGGTGTTAGAACTCTTAGTCTTGAATGCATGAATGACATGTGACTTTAACTAAACTTAATAGTCTTTTATGTGCAATTCTTGACTTAGTGGTAAAGTTAAGATTGTTGAAGTTGTAAGTTGTAATGGTATCCTTCAAAGTAAAGAAATGATAGACTTAAGGTTAATTGGCTGGAACGGCATCATATCTATCCTTAGGAAATTCATCATGAGCTTCTTGTCACCATTGTGAGGTAGCCCTAGTGGACCTTGTTTGGTAGATTAAATGTAATAGGGTTATGAACTTGTTATGGAATCCTTTTATGTGAACCTAATGTGTGAATTACTCTATGAGAAAGAAGGCTAGCACCGAGTGAGTATGGTACGGGAAATTACTTCTAGTTAAAGAGTGAGACTACATTACTAAGTATTCCCTTCATATTCCTTAACCATGTTCCTACATGGGATGTGTCTAAGTTCTATCCTTGGCAAGTAGAACAACCTCATTGGAGTAGAATAGAACTCCAAATTCCATGTCTAGCTAAAATGGTCTATGTGGGTTATTTCCTCTTCTCATCATATGGAATACCTATTGGCATTAGAGAAGTTTATGAGGTTTAGGTGGTGGTATGGGACGCTAACTAGACATTGCATAATAGACTTTGAAGGTGTTACTTTGAGTTCCTATGTCTTGTCCAAGACCATTACTTCAATGTCCTTTATGTGATGTATGTGTCTTATAATGAACTAATGAACCAATGACTTATGTTAAGAAGTATATAAATGAATATGTACCTAATCTAAAGTTACTTAAGGATTCCTTAGCTAAAGTGGGAAGAGGGCATATGAGATGATCTATTCATGTCTTATCTTTGGAAGTCTTTCGGATGACTCTACATAGGGAAGATGTTTGGTGTTGTGGACATGATCTAAGACTTAGGTATTCTTAAAGACTATTTAGGTAATCTTGAAGAGGTCAATTATGGACGTTATCTTCTTCATTTACTTAAGTAGTTCTTTTGATAACCTTTGGAAGGAGAATGTCATATCTTCTAAGTGTTGGTGAGTTAAGTGAGAATGATTCTATTCTCGGGAGTCTATAGGATCTCTTAAGTGTGTGTGTAAGGGACTGCATGGGTGCTTCACAACTCATTCAGGTAAGACTTAGAGTCACCGTTATTAGAAGAATCTTACCTTGATGTTTATGATGCTTTGTAAGTGTGTGTATGACTCATTATAAGTAATCTTAAGGGTTATTTAGAGATGGTGTATGGGCGGTCTCTCTTTGTGTGAATTCAGTGAATCTTAGGATAGCTTTGAGTGGGATAACGACATGCTAGAAAGTGTTTCATATAAAAGGAAGTGAATTCAGTGTAACAGTGAGATATTTCACATTACAGTGAATTCGACTCACTGTAAAGTGGGTTCTAGAATATGATTTTTGGTTTAAATGTTATCTTATGTGTTTCTTAGCTCCTAAATGTTGTTCTTATATTATAATAGGATTTGTAAATGAAAAGATGCATATTTCCAATAAATGTCCGTTTTCATGATTTTTATGCATAATAGCATACTTAGTACATGTGGTTGTACTAACTCCATGCTTTATCTATCGATATAGGTAAGGATATTTTGGAAGTGAAGACTAGGATCATAGCATCGTTCAAGAGAAGTTGAAGTATGTACTCATTTGACTCGAGGGCATACATATCTTTCATATTTTCCATTTGAAGTATTGTGATAAACTAAGTGTTTCTATATTCGTACTTTGTATGGGCCGTATCCCAAGTATTCTTGTGTCTTAATATTATGAGATTGAGACAGTATTTCCTATTGCTTTATATGAAAGAGATTTTTAAAGACTATGTTATGTTTTGTGAAAAGTTTAAATTCTAAAATACTTTACACTATGTTTATGCGATGAGACCTCCGAGAGGTCAAGTACATTGGTTGCAATCCGACAATGCCCCTATCTTTTAGGGTGTGGTTTCAGGATGTGAGATTGACGTTGGAATCTAGATCACCAAAAAACAATGTTGTGCTATCACACCAAAATTGTCACATTAGGGGGTATGCGCGCTTTGGGGCTGGTTTGATCTTGACAACGTGTTGGACTGGCTGTAAGGGCCAACCGTCCGCATAGCCAAGGTCTTGACGGACATCCAAAGAATATTTTGGTACTTTTGACGTCGAAATCCGAATCACCAAAAAAATGGTGTGCTATAATACATGATAATCGTCGAAATGGGGTTATGTGCGCTTTTGGTCTTGTTTGACCTTCAAAATATGGGTTGGACTAGCCATGAGGGACAACCGGCTGCATATCAAAGGTCTTGACGGACGACCATAAAAAACTTTTGGCATTTTTGACGTCAAAATCCATATCACCAAATAGACTGTGTGCTATAGCACACAAATATAGTCGGAATTAGGGGTATGCCCCCTTGAGACTCGGTTGACCTTGAAAATGGGTCGAACTGGCCGTGAGGGAGAACTATCTTCATAATAAGGTACTTACGAATGTCGACAAAAAATTTCACATTTTGGACGTCGAAAACTGGATCACCAAAAAAATGGTGTGCTATAGCACACTAAAATCGTCGAAATGGGGGTATGCCCTCTTCGGGGCTCGTTTGACCCATAAAATGGGTCGGACTAGCCAAAAGGGTCAACCGGCTTCATAGCTATGGTCTTGACAGACTTCCAAGAAAATTTTTGGCATTTATAATGTCAGAATCCGGATCATCAAATAAATTGTGTGTTATAGCAAACGAAAATCGTCAAAATGGAGGGGTATGCGCACTTTGAGGCATGTTTGTCCTTGAAAACGGGTCGGACTGGTCCTGAGATCCAACTGGATGCATAGACAAAGTCTTGACGACCGTCTAGAAATTTTTTTGGTATTTGTTACATAGGAATCCGGATCACCAAAACAAAGTGTGCAATCACACGAAAATCATTAAAAAGGGGATATGCGCTCTTCGAGACTCATTTGACCTTGAAAACGGGTCAAACTGACCGTGATGGCTAACCGTTTGCATAGTCAAGGTGTTGACTGATGTTCAGAAAACATTTCGGCATTTATGAGGTCAGCATTCGAATCACAAAAAAAATAGTGTGCTATAGCATACGAAAATCATCAAAATGGGGGTATGCATGCTTCGGGGCTAGTTATAACTTAAATATGAGTTGGACTGGACATGAGGGACAACCGGATGCATAGTAAAGGTCTTGACAAACATCCACAAAAAAGTTTGGAATTTTTTATGTCAGAATCTCAATCGCCAAAAAATTGTTTGCTATAGCACACAAAAATCATCTAAATGGGAGGTATGCACGCTTTAGAGCTCGTTTGACCTTGAGAATAGGTAGGACTGGCTGTGAGGGACAATCGGTTGCATAGACAAGACCTTGACGGACGTCCACACAAAAGTTTGCATTTTGTACGTCAAAATCTGGATCACCAACAAAATGGTGTTCTATAGCATACGAGAATTGTCAAAATGGGGTTTTAGGAATTTCATGGCTCATTTTACTTTGAAAATGAGTTAGACTGGCCGTGAGAGACAAGCGGCTGCATAGAAAAGTTCTTGATGGACGTCACAAAAAAGTTTGGCATTTTTGACCTTGGAATCCGTATCACGGAAAATATGGTGTGTTATAACACACAAAAATCGTCGAAATGGGGGTTATGAACGCTTCAGGTCTTGTTTGACCTTTAAATTTGTCAGACTGGCCGTGAGGGACAACAGGAAGCATATCCAAGGTCTTGAAAAATGTCCACAAAAGATTTCGGCATTTTTGACGTTGGGATCCGGATCATCTAAAAAATAATGTGTTACAGCACACAAAAATTATCGAAATTGGGGGCATGCTCGCTTCGGGGCTCGTTTGATCATAAAAATGGGACGGAATGGCCGTGAGGGATAACCAGCTGCAAAGCCAAGGTCATGACCGACTTTCATAAAAAATTTGGCATTTTTGACGTTGAAATCCGGACACAAAAAATGGTGTGCTATTTCAAACGAAAATCGTTGAAAAAGGGGGAATGCAAACTTTAAGGCTTATTTGACTTTGAAAATGGGTCGGACATACCGTGACGACCAACAATATGCATAGCCAAGATCATGACAGATGTCCACAAAAATTTTAGCTTTTAGGACGTAAAAATCTTGATCACCAAATAATTGTTATGCTATAGCACACACAATACATCAAAATTGGGGGTATAAGCATTTCGGAGCTTTTTTGACCTTGAAAATAGGTCGGACTAGCCGTGATGGCCAACCAGCTGCATATCCAATGTCTTGAAGGATGTACACAAAAAATTTCAGAATTTTTAACGTCAAAATCTAAATTTCCTAAATTTTTTTGCTATAGCACACGAAAATCATCAAAGAAGGAAGGGTATACGCGCTTCGAGTCTTTTTGGACCTTGAAAATGGGTCAGACTGGCCGTGAGGGCCAACCGTATACATATCCATGGTCTTGATAAACGTCCAAAAAAATTTCGCATTTAAAAGGTCGAAATTCAGATCACCAAAATAAAATGGTGCCATAGCATATGAAAATCATTGCTCGTTTTAACTTAAAAGTGGACCTAACTATCCGTGAGGGCCAACGGAAAGCATTGCAAAGTCTTGATAAATGTCCACAAAATTTTTTGGCATTTTTGACGTCGAAATTGCACCCAAAAAAAGGTGTGCTGTAGCACAGGAATATCGTCAAAAAGAGGGGCATGTGCACTTCTGGGCTCGTTTTACCTTGAAAATGGGTCGAACTAGACGTGAGGGACAACCGACTGCAAAGACAAAGTCTTGATGGAAATCCACAAAAAATTTCGACACTTTTGACTTCTAAATCCGTACCACGAAAAAAATGGTGTGCTATGCACACAAAAGTCGTCGAAAATGGAGGCATGCACGCTTCGGGGCTCGTTTGACCTTGAAAATGAGTCGGACTGGACGGGAGAGACAACCGGCTTCATAACCAATGTTGTGATGGATGTCCAAAATTATATTCGACCTTTTTGACGTCGGAATATGGATCACAAAAAAAATGGTGTTGTATGCACCCAAAGTTGTCGAAAAGGGGGCATGTGCGCTTTGAGGCTTGTTTGACCTTGAAAATGGGTCGGACTGGCCTGGAGGAAAAACTGTCTCCATAGCCTAAGTCTTGATGTACGTCAATAAAATTTTTGATATTTTTGACGTCATAATCCGTCTAAAAAAAATGGTGTTCTATGCACACGAAAATCATCGAAATGGGGGGCATGCGTCTTGGGGTTCGTTTAACCTTGAAAATGGGTTTGTCTATCCGTGAGGGACAACCAGCTGCAAAGCCATGGTCTTGAAAACGTCAACAAAGAATTTCAGCATTTTTGATGTCAAAATCCGGATCACCAAAAACATAGTGTGCTATTGCAAACGAATATCATCGAAATGGGGCATGAACACTTTTGGGCGTGAGGGGCAACCGACTGCATAGAAAATGTGTTGACGTACGTCAAGAAAATGTTTTGGCATTTTTGACGTCTGAATCGGGATCACAAAAAAAATGGTGTGCTATGCACACAAAAGTCGTCGAAAATGGAGGCATGCACGCTTCGGGGCTCGTTTGACCTTGAAAATGAGTCGGACTGGACGGGAGAGACAACCGGCTTCATAACCAATGTTGTGATGGATGTCCAAAATTATATTCGACCTTTTTGACGTCGGAATATGGATCACAAAAAAAATGGTGTTGTATGCACCCAAAGTTGTCGAAAAGGGGGCATGTGCGCTTTGAGGCTTGTTTGACCTTGAAAATGGGTCGGACTGGCCTGGAGGAAAAACTGTCTCCATAGCCTAAGTCTTGATGTACGTCAATAAAATTTTTGATATTTTTGACGTCATAATCCGTCTCAAAAAAAATGGTGTTCTATGCACACGAAAATCATCGAAATGGGGGGCATGCGTCTTGGGGTTCGTTTAACCTTGAAAATGGGTTTGTCTATCCGTGAGGGACAACCAGCTGCAAAGCCATGGTCTTGAAAACGTCAACAAAGAATTTCAGCATTTTTGATGTCAAAATCCGGATCACCAAAAACATAGTGTGCTATTGCAAACGAATATCATCGAAAATGGGGCATGAACACTTTTGGGCGTGAGGGGCAACCGACTGCATAGAAAATGTGTTGACGTACGTCAAGAAAATGTTTTGGCATTTTTGACGTCTGAATCGGGATCACAAAAAAATGGTGTGCTATACACACGAAAGTCATTAAAAATGGGGCATGCACGCTTTGGGGCTCGTTTGACCTTTAAAATGGGTCGTACCGGCCGTGAGGTCCAACCAGATGCATAGACAAAGTAATGATGGATGTCCATAAAAATTTTCAACATTTTTGACGTCGGAATCCGAATCACGAATAAAATGGTGTGCTATGCACACGAAAGACGTTGAAAAGGGGTGCATACGTGCTTCGAGGCTAGTTTGACCTTGAAAATGGGTCGTACTGGCCGTGAGCACCAACCGGCTGAAGAGCTAAGGTCATTATGGATGTCCATAAAAAATTCGGCATTTTTGGCATCAGAATTCGGTTCACAAAAAAATGGTGTCCTATGCACTAAAAAATCGTTGATATAGGGCGCATGCATGATTGGCGCTCATCTTTACCTTGAAAATCGATTGGAATAGCTATGAGGTCTAACCAGATGCAAAGCCAAGGTCCTGACGCACATCAACAAAAAAATCAGCATTTTTAACATCGAAATCCGGATCACCAAAAAAATGGTGCACTACAGAACATGAATATCGTTGAAATGGGAGATATGCGCGCTTTGGGGCTCGTTTGACATTGAATTTGGGTCGGAATGGCCGTGAGCACGAAATGACTACATATCCAAGGTCTTGATAAACGTCCACAAAACGTTTTGGTATTTTTGACGTCGATACTGGATAATCAAGAAAATGGTGTGCTATAGCACACAAATATTGTCAAAAAGAGGGGCATGCAAGATTTGGGGCTCGTTTCACCTTGAAAATGGATTGAACATTCCATGAGGGCCAACCAGTCTCATTGGTCTTGATGGACGTCCAGAAAATATTTCAGCATTTTTGACGTCTAACCTTGAAAATGGGTGTATGCGTGCTTCGGGACTCGTTTGACCTTGAAAATGGGTCGAACTGGACGTAAGATCTAAGTAGTGGCAAAACCAAGGTCTTTATGAACGTCCAGAAAAAAATTCAGCATTTTTACATCGAAAT
>JAKWJD010000889.1:0-61274 GCA_027705065.1 Solanum peruvianum | reverse complement strand
TTATTGTTCAAGGAATTGTTATAAGCCCTAAGTGACAATTATGCATTTGTGTAAGGGCTATGCCCAAATTATTAAATCCCGACTTAGTTGGTTTTTAAATGAGACATCTCTATTAGACTTTATGTTGTATATTGTATATGTTACTAAAAAGTACAAGCCTATCTAAGCTTCGTATGTGAGGAGTATAAGTGAAGTTCTTATGTATATATTATGTGTAAGCAAGAGGTACCTGTAAACCTCATGATGTAGATGTAGATGAAATTTTTTAATTTTTCCACACTTTTTAGCCAATGATGTGTATTGACGAATGCTAAGAGACTATTCTTTATCCTCTTCGAGGATCATGACGCCGGTTACGTCTATGGGGTGCTCCCCTGATGTGACAAACTTGGTATTAGAGAATGACGTTCAATATATATATGATCGATGTATCATTAAACAACTTCTATGTAGCTTTTTATTCATAAGTTTGAAGCGCACCTAATATGCTTAAATTACACATTACTAAAAAAGTATAAGTTGTCGTAATCAAGTACAGAACCCAATGAGTAGGTTTTGGTCGATCCAACGAGGAAAATTGTTTAGACTAAACTTCAATGTACAATTTTGTCTATTTAGCTAAGGTTTTTCCGAAATAAAGAAATTTAAAGGGGGGGGGGTTTGTGAAACAAGTTACTTTAATACTTCTAGTCTAACAAATCAACAAAAGTAAAAATTCAATTTATATCAAGTTGTGAGACTAACTAGGTATAAGTTTTCCTCATAGTTTCATAACGCCTATTCCTAGCAATAACATTTCCTCTCTAGTTTTTTGCATGTAAAGTGGTAAGTTATGTATCTTTAAATCCTTGGTCTGGCATCTAGAGAATTTCACCCCGTACCTTGATCTAGCTACATGTGTATAATTTACTAACCCTTGATGTTAACTCATATTAGACATTATAATCGATGTATGACTTATTATTACTTAACACCAATCGACACTAGCGTATTAGATAGTATCCGACTAAATTCATGTTGATAATTCTTTTCCTATTACTACCTTCTTTGCTTGGAAAGTAGCAAAAAGGATTTATCTAACATATTAAATCATTAATAAGGCATCTATATGAATGATTTTTCCATATATGCAACAACCTAACTGAGAATTGCTTATGTGCTAGGTTTACTTACTTAATTACCCATGGTTATTTTTTATTTTCTAAGTTTACATTGTTAATTATCCATTGTTCCCACAACCCTAGTTTTTGTTTTAGTTACACCATTCAAGAAAGATCACAATTCAAAAAATTTAAAGTAGAAATCATGAACTTACTTCAACAATAAGAATAAACCCGGAAAATCAACTTGAAATTGTAAGAAAAAACTTCAAACTAAATTTGGAAATTGATTGATTGCTAAAGTTCGTAAAAATCAATCTTTAAAAAAAAATTGCACAATACTAATAATTTCTAACCTAAAAAATGAGGTTTTATTCCCCTATTTATAGAAAACATTGTCCTAAATAAAAAAGGAATCCAAATAAGGACTATTTGTCTTAAAATGCGGGGCTGATAGAGGACCCCTACTGTTGGATGATCGATGGAAGAACGACGGTTCTTCGACTGCCATCGTCAGTCCAGACTTGGAATTATTTTTCTTCATCAGCTCAACATCTTCTCTAAATCTCCTCTATCATTCCATACTTAGAATCTCGAGAAATTAGGTATTGGATCCTTTTCTATATCGATCGACGATTCACATGTATGGTCGGTCAATTGATCGACGAACCGTTGTTTGAGCTTGTTGTTCCACACTTTGTTAGATTTCCCTAATCTTCTCCCTTAGTCTAAACTGCAAATCGATGGTCACAACCCATGAACCGTTGATTGAATGACGGTCTATCGATGGCCTTAATAGGTCATCTTTCTACACTCTTTTCCATCTACCTTTTGCGTTTTAAATCTGGACATGTTTCCTGCTAAATAAATTTAAAAACATGTTAAAACTCTTAAGCAAAATGCGTTGAAAGCACTGTGAAACCATGGTATATAAACACCCTCAACTTCAATTCGTTGTTTTTCATGAAGCACGCACTATGACTCAGAACAACACTTGTACAAAAGTATACTGTTTTAAGCTCTCGCAGTCACAAGCTATGAATCCCAGCTCTTTCTTTGATATACTGCATGCTTGCACTCTCAGGTTCGACAAGATAACTCATATGTATTGCATCATGACAAAAACTCACCATGCACATACACCTCTGTTGTTTTGCCTCTCACAAAGGTACAAATTTTCCGACACCACATCTAGTACCCTCACATTAAAAGAAATCCTCATTTTTTGCTAAGCGATTTTAAGTTGTGTACAAGGACCTTTATTCAACACTCCCGCTCAAGAACAAGTTCAAATACAGTTACTACTGATCGCCATAGGCTTGCCCTTATTTTCTCTTCTTAGGTTCACCAAACTAGACTATAGGATTAGGGTAGGACTTTCTTGGCTTATAACGTAGTCTCAGGTTTAGGTGTGGTACATTTTGGTACAATTTTAGTGACGTTTTGCCCTCCTTTACAATTCTATTAAGATTCTTACCTCTTTTCATTGCCTTTTACTTCCTACTTTTCTTTGCTTTTCATCATAAAATTCCCGAAGTCGAGTCAGGGCCAAGACAAGGTCATTTTAAGCAAGAAACACCCTCAATGTAACGCCGTAAAATTAAGGTTAACTAGAGCCTTGTATGTTTTTCTTGAGTTAATTTGAAGTTAAAACGAGTTAATTTATTGTCCTTAGTCAGTGTGTGAGTTTTGGTTAAGTGTGGAGGTAAAAAGTCCAAGAACGTACATGACGTTTGAAAGATATGCCTTAGAAAGTGTTCTTGCGTCTTTATGTGTTTGAGTGAGTTTTAAGTGTTTATTTTCCTTGAAACTTATGTGGGATATTCCTAAGATCTAGAATAATTAGTTTAAGGGCTTAGCGTCCTTCCACGACCCCACCTAGGACCCACAAGGGGCCCTAGATGAAGGGCCCAAGACTTGGACCAACATTGCAAAAACAATGTCCAATCGACAAGCCCTGTCGACCAGGAAACGACCCCTCGAACTGGTCCGTCATTTGGAAAAAAACCTCTGAACGTTGTTGAGCTGCATCCCCAACAAACGAGACCTCACCAATGGCCCGTCCATTGAAAAACAGACCATTGGTCGGTCCGTCAATGGTAGTTGTCCCAAAAGCTGCAATGCTGCCTGTTAAGTCTTGAGGTGGTTTGTAAATTAACCCTCTGCCTTTCATGACCTTCGGCTGATAATTTAATGTTTTTTAAAATTATTAAGTTAGTTTTAATCCCTAGAACTAGGCAAGACCCCTCACTTCAAATATTCAAACTCTCTCAAAGTCACCATTAGAGCTAATACTCATGGAGATCAAGAAGGGGCTGGTTTGGACGTGTATATTCACCAAAACTAGTTGTTTTACTTATCTTAGATGTATGGTTCCATCCTTGAACCCTCTTCCATTAAAGGAGTCATTTCCAAGAGATTTCAAAAAGGGTTTTCAAACTCTATTTTCGTATATCTTTTATTTTAAGCATGGATCTTCTTGTAAATATGTTCTAATGTATATGCATATTTTAAACTTTTAGCTTAGGAATGGATTAAATGAGCATGTTTGGGTAATTTATGAACTTCGGTTTTCTTATGTTGCTACTTTAGTTTAGGTACTTCCCTAATGGCCTTATTTTGATGAAATATTGATAAATTGATTATAGAGGATGATGGCCTTGTGAAATGGTGAGTTGCCTATATTGCGTAGTTCTTATGATGAATTGCCCTTGAGTGGTATGGTCCACCTTCTTGTTGGCAGTGTTTAGTTGATGAGCATGATATTACATAGTATATTTTGGTCAGTGTGGATTTGAAGTCCTAGTTCATGAAATGAAGTGAATTTGAGGATAAGTATTCTCTTTTGTTTTTGTGAAGTTGTAGTATGTTTGGCTTAGATTATGCCTAAATAAAGTATATGACTTTGTAAAGTATGTTAAGTGTGTAAATTGATGAATCAAGGTCTAAAGCGTGTATAGACACTAATGTTATTGAAATGATGCTTATATGAAAGATGTGCTCGCAAGAACACACACACACTTAAATGAATGTATGAAGTTAAATTGAGTAAACAGAGGATTTTTAAGGTGAACACTTTTTGTGAGTTTAGATGAAGTGTTTAGTAACAAACTCACTACATTCTACGAGCTTTCTAAGATAGGTCGGAGGATGAATGCCCTTCCTGAGTTGAGATGTGGTGTTCACTAGCTATCCATAACCTATAGTTTAATGTGTTTAGAATCCGTGTGGGTTATGTCTAACACCGAGAGGATATGAAGTAGAGGTTGTCACACTCCGTGAGTTCAGATGTTTTATTCCAATGTACCTCTTGAGATGAGTACTCCTCGTGACTATAAAATGAGTTACTTAGTAGCAATCTCCTTATTCCTTAACGATGCACCCGTAGAGGTGTAGCTATTGGGAAATCCATGTAAAAGTTAAAAAGAATGACCTTACTCTAGGCAAATGAGGATCCCTCATCCGATAGGAGTTAATGTCGAGATTCCATGTCTAACTCTCATGGTCTATGTCAGTTAAGCTAACCCTCCACAATAGAATTGATTGAACTATGTTTTGTAAAAGAACGTGCTACTTAGGATAGGTGGTGGTATTGGATGCTATTAACTCAATGTACTAGGTAAGACCTTCCGAAAGGGAAGACTTGGGCAAAACCTAATAAAATAATGAAGTACTTAGGGTAAGTGGTGGTGTGGGATTCTATATAATCATTGCTATAAGTAGGCCTTCCGAAATGGAACACTTTAGTGGTTTGTTGGGTGTTCTTTTAATGTCTTGTCATTGTGTGAGGGGCTTGTTCTCCCGAGGTGAGTAATCCTAAACAGGGAGTCTTGAGGATTGCTTTGGTGTTTATTGAATAAGGCATATGCATACTTTCTTCATGTCTTACCTTTGTGAGTCTTAGGATAATCGTGAGGTGGGGAAACTCCTACGGAAATGGGTTCGCTTTCTCTTCACTTAGCATTGGAAGTTCACTCATTTAGAATAGGATAATTCGTTGTAAATGCTTTAAATGATTCATTTTATGGTTAAAATATTTCACTGTGAGGATCATTTGATTTCACTATAAGATTTGGAAATTTACTGTAAATAGCCTCTTCTGTGTAAAATTATGGAAATTCTTCTCTAGGTATTAAATGATGTTCCTTATGATGTTTCGCTTTTATATTCTTGAATGTTTTACTTAAATTGCATGAAATGTTATTTTACTAAAATGTCCCTTTTCGCATAATTTTTGCATATTCAATACTTAGTACATTATTTATACTAATCCCATACATTTCTATATTATAAGTATAGGTAGGAAGCATTTTGAAGGTTGAAGGCTAGAAGAAAGAGCTTGGGAATGTATCTCCCAAGGGAAAGTATGTCCTCATATATTCTAGAGCATAGTCCTTTTCTTAGTATTATTTTAAAGACTTAATATGTATTTTACTTTAATGTAAAGGGCCATTTCCCCATGATATTATATGTTCTGTCTTAAGTTTGGCTTGTGACGATGAGATTTCATAAGTATTTATGAAATATTTCCTTTTTATTAATATATTCGTCAAATGTTTTAATTTCATACTACTTTTTATGTCTTATGTGATAAATGGTAGTAAAAGGGCTTGTAGAAGACCCCAAAGGGTCAAGTACGCCCGGTCACAAAATGAGGGTTTCCTCCTAAATTCTAGGGATTACTTTCTTCTTGTGAAACTCAACTTAGGATTTTTACCTAAGTCGAGGTGCACATGTCCAATGAGGGACCGGTGCCAAAACATTAGACCTTAGTAAGGTGAGTTGGTGATAAAAAAACATAGATTTATTATAGGCTCAATAGATTTGGATAAATAGGGACAATTATTTCATTGGGTCAACATCATTTCGTCTAGATATTGGATATTTTAAATGACAACCCATGATCCTTTCCTAGCATCTAACACAGATTCCCCTCGCATGACTTAACTGTCAATTTCTAGTTAGTTACCAACTGTTGAACACTCCAATTTCCTCACACTCTCTTGGCATCTCATTACACGATCAGATTGTCATGTTAGGTGTTAGTTGAGGATCATTCAGTGGGTGTCTATCTATGTAATTCATCGATCCAACACATTCAACTAAGTATCCACCCATCATACTTCTTATTTAATGCTTTTACACTTTGTACAAATAACAACATGACAGTTCAATAGAAAATTAGATCAGTCTCTTGGAGAAAAAAAACACATGCAAGAAAACCCCTAGAGAGGACTGTCAGTGGGCTACTCAGACTTCACCCTAACACTCACTTTCCATTTACTCCACCCTTAACAAAAATATCATGCCATTGTCTCCTTTACAGGGTGGTAGGTGAATCAAACCTGATGCACATAGCGTAGACGATCTCTCAACAACTGGGTGGGTGGGATTTACAAGAGCCCGCAACATCAGTGCTTGGGTAACCCTTACTGCTGCCCACATCAATCTCCGTACCATAAGTGTTGCTCCTCTCACCGGACACCAGTATGGAAGTAGACTCCCCAGCAGGAATCTCTCATTCCCTAATCTGGCGGGCCTCCTCATAAACAAAATAATCCCTCTTAGAAGCCTCGAGATCCTTCATCTCTTTCTTCCTCACACGGGAATCATCTTCTACCTCAGTAGTGCGGCTAGAATGATGCTTCTTGGCACGACAATGTGTCTCAAGCTACGGATCATCAAGAGGCTTGAACAAAGCGTGATAAAATGTGTCATGTGCTGGCTCGATAGGCACACTCTCCGTATATGTCCCCCTCATCTCCAAGAAAACATCTACATCAACCCACAAAATAGTGACCGTAGCCTGAAGAACAATAAAGTCTATGGTAAGGGCTGGTCGTGCTAGTACCTACAGCTTAAAGTCATCAAGTCTCTAGTGAACCGCAAGTATTTTCTACTAAATATGTTGGTCCACCTTTTTGCTATTCTTCCCTCAGCCTCGACGATGGATTTCTTCATCCAAGGGTTCATATGGTGGAGCAAGGTGTCCATTTGGGCCTTTAAATTCTAGATTCGAGCTGAAGGAACCAATACTTTTGATGTGGGCGTGGATCTGGATCAGTTGGGGGTTCAACTGGCGCCATGGGATGAATAATACGGGGTGGTGTCAACATGCTCTCTAGTAGTAGGCTCAGCCCATTAGGCTAACTCCACAGTGTCCAACAAGTTCTCACTAAACGGATGTATCTCAACTCTGGGCCCTCTCCTTGGTTCCCCTAAATTAGACTCATCCTTGGTGAGACCTATATCAACAGTCTATAAAGAACTATAGAGCGTATCATAGTGTCAAATTGTAACTCCGACATTCATGCAAAAGTGGAAGATGATAAAGTAAAGGGTTAAGTAGTAGAGGTCTTGAAATCCCTCAAGTGGATAATGATTATCAGCACCTTAGAAAAATCTATCTCCAACACCGCCACCAAGTCTGCTACAAACAACGCCATATTCAAGGTAATGGAATTATCAGCTTTTGTTGGCGATATACGGTGTAGAACTAACAACTAGAATAACTTGGCAGAAAAGTTAAGGGTGGCCTTCTTAATCTACCCTCGAGAGCCTAACACCCAGTCAGCCTCTCACCATAAGTCGTAAGATGCTGCGCCAGCCATTTCTTCATTGTCTCTCTCTGCTCGGCGGTCCTCTAAAATGGGCTTGTTTTGATGGTCTCCCACTTGTAGTAAAACTTTAGAGTCATGGGGGCCCATTGTTTCTTAGTGGTGGGGCTACATATGGACCCGCAGAGTGTAGCCTCCGAGATGTCAACCTGGAAGCCCCGGACTAGTACAAAGGTAAGCCGGTTATGTTTGGTACGTCTTACCCTCCTACCAATAGAGCCTTTGAGAGTAGCCACATAGGAAGCGTAAAACTCCGTGATTATCTACTCATTGTAGGTATCCATACACTGCGGCATAAATTTTAACTCGTGCCGGTGAAATAATTTGTGCACCTCGTGGACCGTGTACAAATCCCCCTAAGAACTCGACGCTCTACTGTCACTAACTGGGTCATCACCACCTTTTTATTCAGCATTTTGACATCATTGTATATCTTATGCTTCCCATCGAGGCACCATCAGTTGGTTTCCTCAACAACGAGTGCGGTCTCATCTTCTCGGGTACGGGTCAGACTCTTAGCTAATAGCCTCATTAGATGAGCTTGGTGGTCATGACCTTCTTTCCTCGGGACTGCCTGAAAGGCGACACCAGGGGCATTGGTTGCATTAAACCCAAGAGATTGAGTTGATCATAATGCGTATACAGATCATGAGCTTGAGGCAAAGCTTCCGTTTGAATCAAAAGAAGCCCTAGACGGTAAGTCAGTTAGTGTGCGCTCCTCATCAGACTAGGAGGGACTGACTTCGCCAGGAATAACCTTCCGTGGGGGTACCCCTAGTGACATTTGTAGATGGTGTAGTGGTAGTTTTACCCCAAGAAACATATGTAGGATCTTGTTCATTGTTGGATTCTACAATAATCCAATGCAGAAGGGCAATGGACTTGGATTTTCCCCCTTTGACGTAGACTAAAACCTTCCTGGGAGCCATTTGTACCCATAGGGCAGTTGTTAGTCTCAACTTAGCAATGTGAAACACTTGAAACGTGCAAAACCAAGGATGGATATGAAAAAATAACAAAGTTTAGTTATTCAAAGTCAGGTCGACAAGCACTATCGATGCTCCGTCGATTAATCGATGATTCGTCGATAGGGTCCATCTTTTAACACTTAGAATTATTTATTATAGAAACTTATTAAATTTCTCTAATTTATATGACGGACCGTAGTCCAATTCTATCGTCTAACACTTACAAACTTTATAAGTCAACGAAAAAAGGTTCTCTGAAGGAAATGATAGACATGTTGTACAGTCTGTCGATCAATCAACGGACTGCAGTCAACTTCCTCATTTACGACTGAAACAATTTAAGGTTTGTGCAATTAACGGACCCAATTGACGGCTGATCAATCAATCGATTTTCCATCGATAAGGTCTCGTACTGTTGGATTGAGATAAATTTCAGTCCTTTTATTCAAGTTCCAAATTTTGGACACTCTTTGACATAGTAAAGTTTATAAAAGCAACTATAACACCCACAAAACAAATTCGTCATTCCTAGAGTTTGTTTTCACATAATTTTTATTCTAATTCATCCACACTATGAAACCCTAAGTCAAATATCAAAAACTACTATGAAAATAAATTTTTTGAAAGATTACAAGGGTACATAACCACATTCTATCATTTTGAGGGATATACTACACAGGTATTAGCATGCGATTTCTGTAAATTTAGTCCCACAATCAAGACCCACTTCCCGATTTCAAGAAAAAACAATGAAAAAGAATTCAAAGTATAAAGGAAATCAAAAAAACATTAGTTCAGAGTGTTGTTGTTGTGAGATGAACTTGTAAGAAGTACCCTACGTGCTTGATCATTGGTCGAAGAACAACAGACAGAAAAGAGAATTTTGGAAGAGACAATTTTAGGAATTTGAGAGATTCTTATTTAGTCGTGAAATTGAATATGGGAGGATGGTGGTTTGTGATAAAAGAAGAAAAACAGTTTTGGAAGGGAATTTTACAAGAATATTAAGGTGAGAATGATTATGAACCGTTATGTCCTTTAATATTTCTAGCCAGGTCAAGTCGGGTCGCTGGGAGTTTGGATTTATGAAACCTCATTGACAGTCCGTACATTGTTCGATGGTTCGTCGACTACGACCGTCGATTTAATCTTAAGTTAGAAATTTTGAACAGACATACCGGGGATCTACGAACATAATCGACGGTTCGTAAATTGCACAATGAGCTATTGATGGGGTCTATATAGCTTAATGTATCGTTGTTTCATGGTACTTTCAATGCTTTTTACTTATGTTTAATGTGCGTATAGGGCCTTTTTCTTATAATTTCAGTGTATTTTTATCTGTGTTTTGCCGAAAAGTTGCCAAAAATGGAAATGCAACAGATTGTGCACAAAAGCTGACCCAGGAAGCCATAGACGGCCCGTCGTACCATCGAGAGTTTGTAGGTGGTTCATCGATTGGAGGTTCAAGCATCTCGAAGCAACTTAGGAAATTCTGACTAAGTGTGGGGCAACAAAAGGATTGACGGTCCATCGACTGACTGACGGACCGTCCTTGAAAACCGTTGATACGATCAAAGATTAGTCCCAGTACCTGGTATGGAAGAAATAACTAAGTATGGAACGACGAAGGCATCGATGGAATGTAAGTGTTATCGACGTACAATGATGTTGTTCCGTCGATTGTATCAAAGAAGATGCAAGGATGTAGGCTAAAAAAGATGTTATGTATGGACCGATGGAGACAGTCGACGATCCATAATTCCATCAATAGACAATTAGTGGAGTCTTCGATTGAAGACGAGTTTCTGGACAGACTTTCCTTATTTTGAGAACCTTTTAATTTAGGACATTTTTATTATAAATAGGGAAAACTTGGTTTTGGGGTTAGAATCTATATGTTTTTTATGCTCTTGTTATTGGAGACTTAACTTTAGATTTTGGGAATTAGTTCAAATTTACGATATCGATTTTCACTTGATGAAATTTATGGATTTGTAAGTACATGTTTTATTGTCCAACAACCGTGAATTGTGTATTTCTAGTCATACATATCTAAATCCACGACTAGGGTTGTGGCAACCATGGGTTAATAACAAATTAAAACTAGTTAAATAGAAATTCTAAAAATGATTCTTGCATGAATTGATAATTCATTCGTTTAAAAAGCTTTTTAACGAGTGAACTTGTTAGAACTTACCCTATTTATACTTGTATGATGAAAGGGGTAGTTAATAGCAAAAGCATTATCAACAAAGATTTAGTGGACACTATCGAATAGGCTAATTTCAATTGGTTATAAGTAGTAACTTAGTCATACATTGAATATGATGTTTAACATGAGATAAAGGTAAGGTTTAGTAAATTATACATCCGTAGCTGGACAAAGGTGCGTGGTGAAATTCTCTTGTTGCCGGACAAAGAAATGAGAGATTCCTAACTTACCACTTTGCATGCAAGTTACTAGAAAAGAATTGTTATAACTAGGATTACCGCGGTATGAACCTATGCGAAACAATTACACCCTAGTTTTTCTCATCACATGATAAACACCAAAGTTTTAGTTTTGCTATTGTTTACCTAGAAATAATTGAACACTTTTGTTGCACAAACCCCCTCCCCCTCTTTAATTAACTGATTTCAGAAAGAACTTGACTAAATAGACATAATCTTAGACTAATGTTAAGTCTAAATCATTTTCCTCGTTGGATCGACCCCAATCTAACAATTGGGTTCTCTGCATAATAACACCGCTATAGTTCTTTAGGGAAGTATAATTTGAGCATATTAAAATTTTGGCCCCGCTGCTGAGGAAAAGGGCTTTTAGATTAACTTTAAGCCTAATTACTGATTTTTAGTCAATAATTTCCTGATTTTACTTTGTTTCTTTGTTTTTGTGTCTTTGATGTCTAGCTCTAGTGTATGCCAAGTACACGGAGTCGAGGAGAACCAACACTTTTGTTTGATGCAGAACTGAATCATAAACTCCTGAATAAATTATCCACACAATCCAGCTAACATTGGTGATGGGATCAATCGTCACCTTCCTCCACCAGTTGATGCTCAAAACCAAGTGATCGTGGAAAACCCTGATGAGGGCGCTGTAATGAGACAACCTCTTGACCCACACCCTCAAAAGTATTATAGGGGCAATGTTAACATCACCGATTCAGATGGACCTCTTGTCGTACCTCCTCTACCACAAGGTCATTCATTCATGGTAACTAGTAGCGTGGTGCAGATGCTCACCATTAGAGGTTTGTTTTTGGGGCAACCATCTGAGGATCCACATGCTAACTTCCCCAAACTGAGATCGGTGTACAAGATTTGTATAGGGAGGCAGGACTTGGACATGGATGTCATCGGATTAAGGGTAGTCCCTCTATCACTAACAAGAGAGGATGCAATTTTGTTTACTGAAATTCCCTATCATTCGATCTATACATTGGAGAAGTTGAGGGATGTGTGCCAAGCACATTATTGTCTAGTGCCTAAAAATCTCAACCAAAAAGATAGAGTGAAAAACTTTATGGCATTGCCTAGGGAGTCGGCAAGTAGTTTTTGGGATAGGTTCACCTCATTTGTGATAAGTGTCCCAAACCACCACATTCATGATGAATTGTTGAAAGAGTACATCTATAGGGGGAAAGATTATAACAATAAGGCCATACTTAATACTATTGCTGGTGGTTCTAATAGTGAGTTCACTTATGCAGAGATCGCAGAAAAGTTGGAGAAAATTTCCGGAACAACGAGGGTTGGAGCACTAGAAAGTCAGAAACTAGGAGAAACACCTTTGTCGTGCAAGCTACACACAACCCAGCCGCAGATGAGTTTCATGAAGAGATGGATCAAATGAGGATTGAGCATGGGTTGGCGTTGAAACATGTCACTAAAGGTGCAGAGAAAATGAATGTAGTGAAATAATTGACTAAACCACCACCACCAGTAAATGAATTTTACTATCAGGAAGAGTTTATGTAGTGAATTGGCAGACGGGGGTTTCCAACAGCACGCCCAAGGATCCAATCAGGAGAGTTGGTACCAAGGTCAAGGAAATCAAGGTCGGAACTATGGGAATTACAATCGAGAGAGTCACTATGTTCGAGATGGAAACTACAACCACTACAACAACTTCAACCAGGGTAACTATAGTAACGAAAAAATTTAGAGTAGGCCCTATGTTCCACCTCAAAATTGTGAAGTTTCTCCTAGGGATGTTGGAGGTAGTATGGCGCGAGTTGAAGATATGTTTCAAAAGAAGATGAGGAGGTTTGATTCTAGTGATCAACATTCCTAAGAGTTGAGAGGTGATTTAGCTTATATTTGGCAAAAGGTAGATGCACATGAAATCTCAATAAAGCATCTTAAGTTGCAAATGGACCAATTGTATTCTACAATGAACCCACACCAACCGGATACTCTTCCTAGCAATACCGTCTAAAATCTGAAAAATGATGGCCATTGGATGGCAGTGACTACTCAAGGGAAAAGAATACCATTGATCCACATGTGCCGTATGGCGTAAAAGATGAGATTAGAGGAGATAATGAGGTAGTTGAAGTTAGTGATGAGTAGGTAAACAGATTGGTGAAAGAATCTAAGATACCCCAAAAGGTGACTCCCATTCCTAGACCACCATCTCCTTTCCCACAAAGATTGGTGAAATAGACCGAGGATGGGAAACATCAGCGTTTTATTACTATTTTGAAACAAGTTTCAATCAATGTCCCTTTGATAGAATCTCTACAAATGCCCGGTTATGTCAAGTTTATAAAATATATGGTCACTAAGACGAGATTGGTTAGTTTTGAGGATGATGATCGAATGCATCAATGTAGTGCTATCGCTACAAGGTCTCTTGTGTAAAAGAAATAATATCTGGGCGCTTTCAATTCCATGTACAATCGGGTTATTACACTTTGCTATAGCATTATGTAATCTTGGGGAAAACATAAATCTCATGCCTCTCTCTATTTTAAAGAAGTTGGGTTTGGGTGACCAAACGCTCAATGCGATGCGGTTACTGATAGCTAATTAAACGATGAAGAGGCTTATTGGAATACTCCACGATGTGTTAGTGAAGGTAGGTTCATTTATATTTCTAGCCGATTTTGTGATTCTTGATTGTGAGGTGGACTTTGATGTGCCTATTATTCTTGGGAGGCTGTTCCTTGCTACCGGTCGCGACTTAGTTAACATGGAGAAAGGGAACATGAAGTTTCGATACAAAATTGAAGAAGCAACTTTCAACATTTGTAGGTCCACGAGGAAGAGTGGTGAGCTCAAATCGGTATCTCCGATATCCTACAGGTTTTAGAGTTTGTCTTAGGTAAAAATGGAAGAGCGCCTTGGTGTTTAGGCACTAGTGGCAGTTATCATGAATTTTGTCAATCATGGTATTGAAGACTATGGGTCATTGGTTGTGGTACTTGATCGAATTGATGTGTGGTTCACACCAAAGAATTTGGGGTTAGATATGAAGCATCACGAGTCTCCACTCGTGAAACTATCTATTCAGCAGTCCCAAAAATTGAGCTTAAGGCTCTACCATCTCATCTGATTTATGTCTTCTTAGGAAAAGATGACACTTTCTCGGTAATCATTGCATCGTAGTTGAATATGGAACAAGTGGAGTGTCTTGTAGAATTATTAAAAACGTTCAAAAGAGTCATTGGTTGGACTATTGCGGACATTATTAGGATTCCACCTGATATTTGTTACCACAAAATCAATCTCATGCCTGATCATAAGCCAAAAATTGAGCATCAAAGACTGTTAAATCCACCTATGCAAGAGGTAGTGAATAAGGAGATTAGTAAGTGGTTAGGTGCCAAAGTCATATATCCTATTGCCGATAGTAGTTGCGTTTGCCCTATTTAGTGTGTGCCCAAAAAGGGGGGATCGATTTTGGTCCCTTATGAGAATATTGAACTTGTTCCAATTAGTCTAGTGACCGAAAGGGGGGTTTGTATAGACTACGAGAAATTGAATGCATGGACTGAGAAGGACCGAATTCCGATGCCCTTCATGGATCAGATGTTTGATAGGCTTGCAGGAAAGGGGTGGTATTGTTTTCTTGATTGTTACTTGGGTTACAACCAAATATCTATTGCACTTGAGGATCAAGAGAAAACCACATTTACTTGTCCTTATGGAACTTTTGCGTTAAAGAGGATGCCTTTTGAGTTGTGTAATGCACTTACAACTTTTCAGAGATGTGTGATGTTGATATTCTCCCATATGGTGGAATACACTATTGAGGTGTTTATGTATGATCTTTCAATGGTTGGAGACTCATTTCAGCGTTATATTAGTCATTTAGTCGAGGTTCTCAATAGGTGTTAAGATTGCAACCTTGTGCTAAATTTGGAGAAATGTCACTTCATAGTGAAAGAGGGTATTGTCTTTGGTAATCGCATCTTAAAGAAGGGGATACAGGTTGATTGAGATTGAGGTACTTCTAGAAGGCAAGAACTCCCTTTGAATCCCATTATTGTAATTGAGTTGTTTGTTGTATCGGGCATTGACTTTATGGGATCTTTTGTGTGTTTTCATGGGATGAAGTATATTCTTGTTGCAATTTATTATGTGTCAAAAGGGGTGGAAGCCATATCAGTGGCGAATAATGAATGGAAGAGTGTCATTGCATTCTTGAGAAAGAACATATTTTACAGATTCGGCACACCTAGGGCCATTATTAATGATCGGGATCCCAATTTTTCAACAAGTTGTTGAAAGGGTTATTGGATAAATATGGGGCTCACCACAATGTAGCCACTCCTTACCATCCGTAGACTAGAGGGCAAGTTGAAGTGTCAAACAGAGAAATCAAGCAAATTCTTGCAAAAAAGGTGAATACAAGTAGAACGGATTGGTCAAGGAGGCTTGATGAAGCTCTTTGTCCTACCGGACAGCATGTAAGACTCTTATAGGTATGTCTCCATAACAACATGTATATGGGAAGGCTTGTCACTTGTCGGTTGAGTTAGAGAAAAAGTCCATATGGACGATGAAGAAACTTAAGATGGATTGGAATGAAGCAACGGAACAGAGATTAAATTAGCTAAATGAGCTTGATGAGTTTCGCTTGAAGGCATATGAAAGTTCAACCCTATACAAAGGAAAGATAAACACGTACAATGACCAACAGGTTGAGAAGAGCGAATTTGTGTTTGGGGACTTGGTGCATTTGTTCAACTCTAGGTTGTGCTTGTTTCCGATAAAACTCAAGTCCAAATGGACTGGTTCATTCTATATAACTAAAGTTTTTTGTCATGGTGTGGTTGAGTTTAGGAACAAGGAGGGTTCAAGGTTCATGGTAAATTGAAAAAGAATCAAAATCTACCTCAGGCATGCGGAATATGAGAAAGATGTGGTTGAGGCATATAATCTTGATGAATCTAAGTAATCAAGAATCTTGCATCGTTGTGCGAGGTTAAATCAATCGCTAAATGGCAGGAAAACAAATGTTTATGATGTATCCAACAATAAATTTTTCTTGTCTTTGTAGGAATCGTTGCATTCTTTTGATTTTTACCAAATATTGTATGCAAATTTTCTTTATTTCTTGCAGTATGTTGGCCAGAGTAGTTTACGGTCCGTTTCTAAAAATTGTCCAGAAAACACAAAAAGAATGGCTTATTGGGTGCTCTATGTGCATGGACCAAACCATAGGAAATCTGCATAAATTGGTCTGGTGCACTGATCAAAGGACCAATCGACGGGCAATCGTCCCATCGGCGGACCATCAATGGAATCTGTGGATCCTAGGTATGATTATAACTGTAGTCTCTAGGTTAGTGCATACTCGACGGAGTAGTAGATGGATGGTCGATTGACTTACGATCCGTCAACGAGGAATTGTTAGTTACCCGAAACCCGTGACCCAACCCTACCCGACCGGCTATACATATTAATTCACCTTTTAAGTTACCCCATACCTTTCTAAATTCTCCCTCCAACCGTTTCAATCCCCCAGTTCCCTTATTCCCCCACTCACTCCAACATTCATTCACTCTAATTTCCTCGCTTATTTCTCACTCTCTCATCTTTTATAAATTTTCAGAACCCTAATCTCCCGAATCCCCAAACATCTCTTCCATTTTTCGGTTCATGTTAAAAGGAGGGTTGGGTGGTTGTTATCCTAAAGTTCACTCTCACATTCACTCCACTACAGCATACATGTATGTCATTTGCTCAATGGAGTCTTGTTCATATGTATGGGAGAATAATTAGAATATATGTGGGTCTTGACTTAGGGACAAATTTACATGATTAACTTGTAAAAATTTGGTTCCTTGTTCCTTAAAATGATGGAAAGTGAATGGGTTGGGGGTGCTAATTTTCTAAATATATTATGAATGTTGTTTAATTTGTGGTTTTCTTATATAGGGCCTAATAATCTCTTAGAATCTACGATCAAATTTGGAATATTGGAAGCCCTTGGAATGACGAAGTTTTTTGATGATTGCTATTGAAAATTGTTTGTCTTGATATTCTTGAAATTGTCTATTTGTGGGGTGCTATGGATGTCTGAAAAATCAGTCTCTGACCGATAGTACGAGACTCCGTCGACGGACCGTCGGTTAATCGACGGACCAATGATGGGGTCCATCGATATCTTCACCACGTATTCGCTTAACTCTGGAATGATGGAAGTGGCCTACAGTCCTTTCTAACTATAACCCTGTTCTATGAAGTTTTATGAATTTTTTTAAGTATCGAATGACGGAAGTGGACTACGGTCCGTCGACTAATTGATGGGACATTCAACATGTCCGTCATTTCTAACTGCAACTTGAGAGGACTTGTAACTTCTAATTTTTCTATGTGTCCACCGACAGACCCTATCGACGGACCGTCATTTCATCATTGGACCGTCGATAGTGCCCGTCAACAATTTCTTCTTCTGTGTGTGTAGAATGATTATAATAAAACTTATAACTCTTCTTTGCAGGTACGAATGTCCCCCAAGCAAGATATTGTCTATTCCAGGGAACGAATCAAGTCAATCGCACTATCCCGGCATTTGATTTACCTGTCCGATGATGGGTGAGATCCAAAGTAAGATCCCCCAGCACCCAGACCCCGACACCTGCTTCTCGAGCCAAGCGGGGCACGCCCAAAAAGGTGGCGCCCGGCGTAGTCTCTTCCTCTCGGACTGAGAAGGAGCGCTGACAAACTCGCACACCTTCAAGGTCTACCTCAGGTTCTTAAAGAGCGTTTGGCTCTTAGGAGGCTTGCAGTTTTGAGTCGACCCAGTCTTCAGTGTTAAATGAGGCCACTGCCTCAGCTTCTGATTCATAAGGACCCACTGTTACTGATTCACCTGCACAACATGCCTCGTCTAATCAGGCCAAGAGTTCGGAGTCCGCACCGAGGCTTCGATATGAGGATCCTGCACCAGTTGCTGCTCAACCTAACCGGTGGTACATAGAGGAGCAGCACCATATATATAGGGATCCCAAGCTTCTCAATAATAAGTAGGTCACGACTCGGATTCTGACAGTTGAGCAGCAGGTTCTTATAGGGAGTCTGCACACTTTCCCTGCAATACATGACCTATTCACCCGCCACCAGCTCGAGTGGATGGCTAGGAGTGTGGGACGCCACTGTGAGGAGTTGGTGCGCGATTTCTAGGCTTTTTACATAGTGACTCTCAAGGGTTCTTTGAATAGGAGGTCTAATCCCTCCAAAACAGGCACCACTTACATATGTTCGAGTCTGTGGCTGTCGGGTGGACATCTCTTTGCCTACAATTCGTCGTTTCTATACGTTGTATATAAAGATGCCTAAAGCGTCCCCCTCACCCCTAGTTTGACTATAGGTGGGATGTGATTAATCAAGGCCACTTCCGGCATGAGTAAGGCTCATCCCAAAAGAACTTATCTAATTCATTAATGAACTTTTTCCTCTGGTGGAAGGATAAATCATATTGAACTACATCACATTTCAAATAGTTTGCAAGGTCTCTAACCATGGGATCAAATCCTGAGCAGCGGCGAATACATGTTCATCTAGAAATGCATCATCAATTTCAAATTTTTCACCCAATTCGCGCATAGCTTCATCCTCCAATCTAGAATAATTCTGGGCTACTTGATTCTCAATTCCCTTTCTATCTTTCACCTCGAAATAAAACTCTTGCAGCAATAATACCCATCTAATGAACCTTGGCTTCACATCCTTCTTTGTTATCAAGTACCTCAATGCGGAGTGGTTTTTGTGCATTATAACCTTTTTACCAAGCAAATAAGAGCAATGTTTTTCAAATGCAAACACCACTAGAGGATGTTCTCGTTTAGGATCTTCAAAGCCTCACTTAGGGCCTTACTCACACAGTAAATGGGGTGAATGATGTTATGTCTTCTCATACCCAATACCAAGCCATTTGCGACCCCATTAGCATCACACATAACCTCAAATGACTCACTCAAATTTGGTGAAATAATACCGGGCGCGGACACCAACTTCTCCTTCAACTCTCCAAATTATTTTACACAAGATTCATCGAAATAGAACTTACATTCCTTCTCGAGAAGTTTGCACAAAGGATGTTCAATTTTTGAAAAATCCTTATTAAACCTCTGGTAAAAGCAAGCATGTCCAAGAAAACTTCTCACACCTTCTCCAGAGATGGGTGGAGAAAGCCTCTCTGTCACCTAAACTTAGGCTCGATCAACCTCTGTTACCTTCTCCGAGATGCAATGGCCCAACATTGCCTGTTTTCACCATAGACTGAATTTTTTCCCGATTAAGAACCAGATTTCAGTCCTCACATCTTTTAAGAACCTTATCCAAATTGCTCAAACACCGATCAAAGGAGTCTCCAACCACATAGAAGTCATTCATGAATACCTCAATAGTATCCTCCACCATATTTGAGGATATCGACATCATACATCGCTTGAAAGTATCTAGTGCATTACATAACCCAAAGGACATCCTTTATAATGAAAATGACCCATAAGGGAAAGTCAAAGTGGTCTTTTTTAATCATCGTGGGCAATAAATATTTTGTTGTAGCCCGAATAGCCATTAAAATTCAATATCATCCTTTGCCTGCAAATTTGTCTAACATTTTATGCATAAAGGGCATGGGGAAACGGTCCTTTTCAATCAAAGCATTCCACTTTCGGTAGTCCATACAAACTCTCCATCCTGTCAGTGACGCATTGGAAAAAGCTTGTTCCTCTCATTAGGCACCATTTTCATCCCACCCTTTTTAGGAATATAGTGAATAAGACACACCCAACTACTATATGCAATTGGATAAATTACTCTGGAATCCAACTACTTGATGATCTCCTTTTTACAACATCTTACATAGGTGGATTGTACCTCCTTTGGTGATCAATACTTTGTTTATGATCGAGAATGAGTTGGATTTTGTGTGAACAAATACCGGGGGGTATCCCAATAATGTCCGCAATAATCCAACCAATGGATTTTTTTTAACCTCGTAAAAACATCGACTAAACAATCTACTTGTTTCCCATTCAAATCCTCTACAATTATCACCCCCAAAGTGTCATATCTTCCAAATAATACATACCTCATATGAGGTGGAAGAACCTCAAGCTCTAATTTGTTGCCTCCTCTATAGATGGTTTCGCACGTGGAGACTCACAATGCTTCATATCTAACTTCAATTTCTTTGGTTTAGACTGATAGACATTTTGTTCAAGTTAATCAACTAAAAATCCATAAACTTTGATACCATCACTTTAAAAATTTATGATCACTTCAACTAGTGTCTCGACTCCTTGTCGTTCTTCAATTTGTACCTCATATATACTCTCAACCCTGTAGGTTATGTCAAATACCATTTGGAGCTGACCACTCTGCTTCATTAACCTACATATGTTGAAAGTTGCTTCTTCATTGTTAAACCTAAACTTCATCAGCCCCCTTTTCATATCAATCGATGCACACACGTTGCAAAGAATGGTCTCCTAGAATAATGGAAACCTCAAAATCAAATTCTCATTAAGGAATCACAAAATTGACTTGATGGTGTGCTAGGAAGAATGCTAGGTTTACATGGATTCACAGAATTAGACAAATGCGCCATTTGTCACTCAAGATTCTCAATCGAAACCGCATGTGCATAAAAATTGTGTGAAATGTTAGCTTAATCACCTCTCATCTCCTTGGCATGCTCATAACTAGTATCAAATCAACTCATCATATTTTTTAGCATATCCTCAACTCATACCATATTACCTCCATTATCCCTAAGAGCAACTTCCTAATTTTATAGGGGAATATAGGGCACATTCCAATCATTCCTGTTACCATAGTTATTCTTTTTGAAGTTGTTGTCTCTGTTGTAGTTGCCATCTCAAACATGTTTACCCTCTCAGTTGTAGTTACAGTATTCTCGACCTTCGTTTCCTTGTCCTTTGCGCCAATTCTCCTGATTGGAGACTTGGGAATTTAGTTAGAAACCCACATCTGATCATTAACTGCATTGGCATCAATCATAATAGGACTCATCTACCAGTGGTGGTGGTTTAGTAAAGTAGTTCACCGGCATTCCTATTTTCTACACCTCTGCTCACATGTTTCAAAATCAACCCTATCTTAGTTCTTATCCATGCCAACTCTTCATGCATCTTATCTTTTGTTGGGTTGTTTGTAGCTTGTACTGCAAAGGTGTTTCTCCTAGTGTGCGAATTTCTAGTGCTCAAAGCCTTGTTGTTGCGAGATATATTCTCTAACTTCTCTATGATCTCTGCATACGTGCACTCTCCATAGGAACCACCCTAAATAGTATCCAGAACTACCTTGTTGTTATCATATTGACCCCTGTAGAATTATTCTTTTAGTGACTCATCATCAATGCAGTTGTTTGCGATGTTTTTCACAAACCTAGCAATCCTGTCCAAAGAGCTACTCACAAACTTTCCAAGTAATGCCACAAAGTTGTTCACCTTATCCTTGTGGTTGAGATTCTTGGACACTAGATAGTACTTTGCTAAGAACACATGTCAACTGATTCAACTAAAAATGGAGTTGTAGAGAAGCTCAACAAACCATATCACGACATATCCATGTCTGGCCTACCCACAAAACTCTCACATACATACCTCACTTTATCTATGTGAGCATGAGGGTCCTCTTATGGTAGTCCATAAAACAAGCCTCTCACGGTGAAAATCATTATCTAGCTACTTTTGACCATATATGTGTGTCAATGGGTTAGAGGAGGTAGGACAAGAGGCCCATCAGAATCTATGATATTCACATTACCCTTAGAGAAATCTTGAGGTCATGGTGCTGAAGGTTGCACCCTAAAAGAATTATCTAATTGATTGTCATAACGAGCTTGGTTGTGTTCCTCAACTGGTAATTGTCAATGAAAAATTGCCTCATCACCTAGATTGGATGTGATTTGTTGATTTTCCATCGTCCTCAATATGAGGTTATGTTCAGGACCAAATGGAATGAATTGTTTTCCTTGACTCCTTGTACATGGATTACACTAGATCCAGACCTTAAAAAAACAAAAACAAAAACAAAAAGTACAACCAGGAAATCATTGACTAAATTTCAATAATGTAATTAAACTTTGTCTAAAAGTTAGATTCCCGGGCAGCGGTGCCAAAATTTGATACGCTCAAATTAGACCTTTTAACGAAGTATAAGCCGTCGTAATCAAGTAGAGAACCCAAATAGTAGGTTAGGGTCGATCCTATGAGGAAAATTGTTTAGACTTAATTTCAATGTACAATATTGTCTATTTGTCCAAGCTTTTTTCGGAAGTAAGTAATTAAAGGGGGGAGGGTTTGTGAAACAAGTTTCTTTAACACTTCTAAGTTTACAAGTATGCAAAAGTAAAAATATAGTTTTTATCAAGTTGTGAGACTAAATAGCATATATTTGTTGCCAATAGGTTCATTACGTCGTATTCCTAGAAATAGTCATTCTTCCCTAGTGTTTTGCATATAAAGTGGTATCTTATGTATCTCGAAATCCTTGATCCGACATCTAGAGAATTTCACCCCGTACCTTGGTCAGGCTACGTGTGTATAATTTACTAACCCTTACCATTAACTCATATAATACATCATAATCGATGTATGGCTTAGTTATTACTTCTCACAAATCGACACTAGACAATTAGATAGTATCCAACAAAATCGGTGTTGATAATTATTTTCCTATTACTACCTCCTTGGTCTAGAAAGTTGAAACAAGGCTAGTTCTAACACGTGTTCTTGTTAAAAAAATTTCTAAACAAAAGAATTATAAATACATGCAAGAACCTATTTGAGAATTGCTTATTTGCTATGTCTATTTTGTTAATTACCCATGGTTCCCATAACTCTAGTTGTGGATTTAGTTATCCATGCAAGCAATATCACAATTCATTGTTCTTATGAAGATATCATGAACTTACTTGAACAATAAGAATAAACAAAAACAACTTGAAATTGCAAGATAAAACTTCAAACCAAATCCGACAATTGATTGATTTATAAAAATTGCAAAAAAAATTCTCCAAACAAACGTACAAAAATACTAATAATGTCTAACCCCAAAAATGAAGTTTTAATACCCTATTTATAGAAAAACATTATCCTAAATTAAAAGGAATTAAAACAAAGAAATTTTGTCCGAAAACGCGACATTGCTCGATGACTCATACTGACGGACCATTGATGGAATAATACTTTGTCGACTGCCTCTGTCAGTGCAGAACTAGAGTTATTTTTCTTCATTAGTTGAACATCTTCTCTAAATCAAAAAATGTACATGAAATATGGTCCATCGACTCATCTATGTTTTGTCGATGCTCTTCCATCGTTTCATACTTAGAATCTTGAGAAATCATGTACTAGAGCCTTCTCTGAACTGATGAACGGTCCACCGGTACGGTTCATCAGTTGATCTACAGACCGTCATTTGAGTTCAGTTCCACACTTAGTCAGATTTCCCTAATCTTATCCCATAGAGTGAATTGCATATCAACGATCACCACATATGGGTTTTCGATTGTACGATAGGTCGTCGATGACCTTCGTAGGTCATCTTTATGCGTTCTTTTCTAGCTACCTTTTGCATTTTTTATCTGGACATATTTCTTGTTAAATGCATTGAAAGCACTAAAAGCATTGTGAAACCACGGTACATCACCGCAACTATTATTAATGAGAGACTATTTGTTGCTTAGAAAATTCTCATCTTCTTGT
This sequence comes from Solanum peruvianum, assembly GCA_027705065.1. Taxonomy (NCBI): domain Eukaryota; kingdom Viridiplantae; phylum Streptophyta; class Magnoliopsida; order Solanales; family Solanaceae; genus Solanum; species Solanum peruvianum. Next base: position 37,389 of record JAKWJD010000889.1, on the reverse strand, counting down.
ACTCCTATGTAGTGCTTATAGATTTCTATTTTATGTTCTTTTACCTAAACATTTTAATGTGGTCATATGTATGACTACTATAAGGTCAGCCGTAAGAAGGGTGGAGGAAGGGATTGCCAATATGGGAGATAATGACAACCAAGCTCCTCTAAAACACAACAAAGTACCTCCACTTGAGCAAGTTCCTATGGGTGGTCAAGTCTTGGTTCTTTCTTCACCTATCACGGATTGTGAAATAAGGTAGAGTATTCTCAATTTTTCCCAAGCCATGACCTCTAAATCTAATTCCTTCACTTGTCAAGTCCAAGATGTGACAGTCATATTCAATCTGGAGGTTGGCCCCCACATGCCTCCACATGCTAACACTATGGCATATCATTTGATAGACTTTACTAGGAAGAACCCACCTATATTTTTTGGGTCAAAACCAGATGGAGACCCTCAATACTTCCTAGATGAGTCCTATATGATCCTATTTCTATTGGTGTGGCATTGAATGAGAAGGCTGATTTAGCGGCCTCTCAACTCAAATATGTGGCCCAAACTTCGTATACACAATGGAGGTATAATAGGGTGCTAATAGGTGGTCAGGTGACTTGGGAGATCTTCAAAAAGGCCTCCCTTGATATGTTCTTTTCTAGAGAGTTTAGGGAAGGTAAGGTGGGAGAATTCATCAACCTTCATCGAGGAGGTATGAATGTACTAGATCTCTTTGAAGTTTACTAGATTGTATAGGTATGCTCCATCCTTGGTGTCTAACCAAAACGATTAGATGAGCTAGTTTCTTACAGGAATGTCTAATGACTTGGTGGAAAAATGTCGTTCAGCTACACTTCATGATAATATGAATATCATTCATCTGATGGTTCATGCTAAACAAGTTGAAGGAAGTATACAAAGGAGGAATAATAGAGAGTCCAAGAGAGTCAAGTCTTATGAAGGTGATTCTTCAGAGGGAATATTGGAAGTCCAAGACAAGCCTAGATTCGAGAAGAGGTTCTCTAATCAAGTTTCTTCAAAATTTCCCAAGGCTAGTTATAATAGGGTTTCTAACCCTATTTCTAAAAAGCTAAGAGGTACTAGTTCACCAACTAAGAAGCCAACTAGTGGGAAGTGTTGTACGAAGCATTTTTGTGAGTGCCTCATTGGGACGGACAATTGCTTTTGGTGTGGAAAGAGATTCAACAAGGTTAGGGATTTCCCTAATGTGAAGGGGCAAGATAAGGGGATTAGGAAATCTCAACCAAATTGTTATAATGTTGATTCTCCAATAAAGAATCGGTTTTATACTCTTCGCTCTAGAGGCGAGCAAGAGAGTTCTCCCTATGTGTTGATTAGTATTTTACAAGTCTTCTCTATTGATGTTTATTATTTACTTGATCCGGGTGATACATTATGTTTTGTTACTCCTTTGGTAGTTAAAAATTTTAATACCTTGCTAGATATCCTAAATGAACCTTTTATGGTAACTACCACGTTAGGTGAGTCTGTAGTTGCAAAGACGGTATATAGAAATTGTCCTATAATGTTTCCCAATAGAGTTAATCGTGTTGAATAAGTGGAACTTAATATGGTTGTTTTTTATTTAATTTAGGGAATGGATTGGTTTCATGATTATTTTGGTTCAATAGATTGTAGGAAAACACTTGTCAAGTTCATTTTTCTAATGAACCTATTTCGGAGTGGAAAGGAGGTAATTCTATTCCTAGAGTTTGTATCATTTCTTGTCTAAGGTCTTGTAAGATGATCACAAAACGATGTTTCTACCATATTGTAAGAGTCAAAGATTTATTCTCCAAAAATCTTTCGATTGAGTTAGTCCCCGTTGTGAGGGAATTTTTGGAGGCCTTTCCTAATGACCTTACCGGAATGAAATTGATTTTGGTATTGACTTGCTACCAGATAACAAACTCATTTAAGTTCCTCCTTATAGGGTTACTCAGGACGAAATGAAGAAGTTGAAGGCACAACTCACAGTGTTGCTCGACAAAGGTTTCATTAGACCTTGTATTTCTCAATAGGGTTCTCCAATTCTATTTGTGAAGAAGAAGGATGGATCCATTTGGATTTGCATTGATTATAACCATGTCAATAAAGTAACAATTAAGAATAAGTATCCTCTCCCTCGGATTGATGACTTGTTTGATAAACTTAAAGGGGCAAGCTACTTTTCTAAGATTGACTTGATATTGAGGTATCACCAACTTAGGGTGAGAGGTGAGGATATACCTTAAACGACATTTTGAACTACGTATTGTGACTATGAGTTCCTATTAATGTCCTTTAGTCTCATTAATACCCTGGGTCTTTTATGGACGTCATGAATATGGTGATTCAAAATACCTAGATTTATTTGTCATTATCTTCATTGACGACATCTTGGTATATTTGAAGGATAAGGGTGAATACATGGACCATTTGAGGGTGGTATAACAAGTTAAGGAACACGAAATATTTTCCAAGTATAGTAAATGTGAGTTTTGGTTGAGGACGGTGGCATTTCTTGGTCACATCATACCTAGTAAGGGAGTTGAGGTTGATCCAAGGAAAATCGAAGCGGTTAAAAATTGACCTAGACCATTGACTCGAACTAGCATCAGGAGTTTCTTCGGTCTAGCGGGTTACATTACGTGGTTTGTGGATGTTTTTGTGTCCATTGTTTCTCCTTTGACTACCTTGAACCAAAAGAGTATGAAATTTGAGTAATCGGAGGCATGTGAAAGGAACTTCCAAATTTAGAAATATACGCTTACCTCGGCTCCAGTGTTGACATTACTAGAAGGTATTAAGGGCTTCATGGCGTATTGTGATGCATTCGAGTGGGCTTGGGGTGTATCCTTATGCAACATGAGAAAGTAGTATCCTATGCCTCTAGACAACTTAAGGTACATGAGACGAATTATCAAGCTTATGATCTTGAATTAGCGGTCGTCGTGTTTCCCTTGAAAATATTAAGGCATTACCTTTATGGGGTTCATGTTTATGTGTATACCAACCATAAGAGTCTTCAATATGTGTTTACTCAAAGGAGTTAAATCTCTGACAAAGAAGATGGTTGGCTACGACATGAGTGTTTTCCACCACCCCGGCACAGATAATGTGGTTTTGGATACTCTAAGTCATATGAGCATGGATAGTGTGTCTCATGTAGAGGAAGCCAAAAAATACTTAGTGATAGATGTTCATATTTTGGCTTGTTTGGATGTTAAATTGGAAGATTCCCCAAATGGTGGTTTTATGGTACATCATAAATCTGAATCATCTTTGGTGGTTGAGGTGAATTCAAAACAACATCTTGTTTCATCATTGATGGAGTTGAAGGAATCGATTCTTTGTAAACACAATGAGTCATTCTACTTAGGGGAAATGTTGTTTTGAGGTATCACGAAACTTTGTGTGTGCCCAATATTTATGATTTGAGAAACCGGATTCTAGAGGAACCTCATCGTTCTGGTTATTCTATTCGTATAGGATTTACTAAGATGTATTATGAAATTGGAAAAGTGTTTTGGTGGATGACTTCAAAAGGGACATAGCGGAATTTGTTGCAACGTGTCCAAATTGGAAGTGGGAAGACATTAATATGGACTTCGTTGTGGGTTTGCCTCGGACAAGAAGGCAAAACAACTCTATATGGGTGGCGGCGGATAAATTGACAAAATCCACTCATTTTGTTCCCGTCAAGTCAACTTACTTGGCAGAGAGTTATGAAAGTATCTTTATATAAGATATTGTGTGTCTTCATGATATTCCGTTATCCATCATATCAGATAGGGGTGCACAATTCATATCTAGATTTTGAAGGTCATTCAAAAAAGGGTTAGGTACAAAAAAGAAGTTCAACACTATTTTTCATCCCCAAACGCATGGTCAAGCAGATCGTACTATTCAAACCGTTGATGATATCCTTAGAGCTTGTGTTAATTATTTTTGAGAAAAATAAAGAAAACTATGTTTTCAAAAGACATAAACTGAAAAATCGTTTTGAAACCTTTAAAGGCGTTCGGGGATTCATATTAACGCCTTAGGAAGGTTTAATAGCACTTAACACGTCCGCTTATTTGCGGTAATCCGACAACAAACTTGTTTGGCTAAAAATTGTTTAACTTATTTTTTTGAATTGAAAATTACTAAGTATTTATTAAAAAGTGTAATACCAATCTATAATACTTATATCGCGAAATTTATATAATTAATTTTTTTAAGTATTTTAAGTGTTTTAAGGTCGATCGATTTAATTTAAACCGTTAGAACATAATGGCGCCTTGCGAGGATTTTTGAATCTCTAACCTAAAAACTAGCGGCAATCAACAACAAATAAATATACAAGAAATTAAAAAGAGAGAGGGAGAGAGAGAGAGAGTTGGATCCAAATCTGGTTTCTGTCTGCCTGGACCGGTAATTGGACCCTTTGTTTTGTTGTTCATATTGTATTCCAAACATACTTGGAACAAAACTTTGAACATCTTTTTAAGAAAAAAAAAGTTTAAGAACATTTTCACAAGTAGAAATTTAAAACTAGTAGCGAAACTAGAATCAGAAACAAATTTTTAAAAAGATATACGAAATATTTTTCTTAAAGAAGAATTGTTGTTAATATGTGTCTAAAGAATCTTACTGATTCCAACAAACTTTGCAGAAACACGAAATTACCAAGTTTAATGAACCAGTGAAGAACAAAAGAATAGAAGAACTAAAATAAACTCACAAATATAAAGTTTGTAAAACACATACCAGAATCTGGAAAATTTTTAATAGGAAAAAGATCAAGTCCACTGAATTCACAGTGTCCCCTTAAGGAAATTATTCCCCTCTAGTATCCGAGGTTTGATTTGGAATATGACCTCCCATGGTAAAATGATCTCAATCACCAGAGTATAGATGCCAAAAACTCTGATGTCAGCGAACCACTCAATGACAATAAAGTACACTTAGAATACTGATTTAGTAGTTGAAGAAGAAGTCCATAAATTCTATTTCAAATGAGAGGATATCCCTCAATTTATAGAAAACAAAGAATAGTGTGAAAAGGTTCTTATTGTGCCTTACCGGAAAGGTCACAAACCTTTAAAAAAGTCACAATCTTTCAGAAAGGTCGTCACCTTTCATAAAAGTCACAACTTTCCATAAAAGTCACAACTTTTCATCAAAGTTGCAACATTTCATAAAAGTCACAACTCTTCATAAAAGTTGCAACTCTTCATTTTCCATTCACACCTTTTCAAAATCGAACAGTCCCCCGAATGAATGGGGAATCACTCGAAGACAAAGAAACGGACAAGTATGTGTACTTTACAAGCAAGAATTAATTGCATCTTGATAAGTAGGTTTCCCCTTGGACTTTTCGTAGTGAACATATGTCGGATATACTCGGTCAATCGGTACATGCGATGTCTTTGAACCGTCGAAGTTTTGTGTATACCTAGACAACCATATGTCACACAGTTAACCCTTTACCATTTATGATTCTTACGGTTGTGTTCGTTTTAGCCATGAACACCTCCTGGTTTCATTAGTGTATAGAGAGATGGGCTTTTGACAATCATCTTCTTTGAAGCGGCTTACACTTCACAATCACATAGGTGATTTCTAATCGTATTATCGCGTAGATACACTATTTGGTCAACTCTGACAAACTTAGAAAATCATTAAAACCATTAAGCTTTATTAACTCATTAACAAGCCTTAATGTTCTATCCTTGTCCCTGAGCATTGTTTTCATAATGAGAATGGATTTAGTTTATTGACAATGTCGAACCGTCATTCACAACTTTGTTTTTCTCCTTGAATCAAGCTCTTGGGATCTCCAGTCTGCTAGATAGAGTTACCTCCATGATGACTTGTCCTAAGCCGTAAATTCATTCCCTCAGATGATCTTTTAACTTTCTCTCTAGTTAGGCCTTTTTGTAAGTCGATCCGACACATTATCCTTTGACTTTACATAGTCAATTCTGATAATTCCACTAGAGAGTAGTTTTCTAACAGTATCATGTCTATGTCGTATATGACGAGACTTTCCGTTATACGTCATGCTCCATGCCCTACCTATTGCATCTTGACTGTGAAAGTGTATGCATACTAATGCCAATGGTTTGGGACAAAATAGAATGTCTATTAAGAAATTCCGGAGTCTTTTAACTTATTCACCGACCTTATCTAGAGAACCTAGCTCAAAGATCATTGTAGAGCTAGCGATACATGTCTCTTTTGAAATATTTCTAAAAGACTGCTACCTCTACCAATAGTTAATACATATCCACTCGTGAATTTTACTTCATTCTTCTGATGATTCAATTTGCATCACTATGTCTTTCAATATTGTTGGATATTGTTATAATGCAAGACATAGTTTTAAGTATCATTTTAAATACTCCAAAACTCTATTTATTGTCATATAATGAATTTATTGGGGATTACTTGTAAATGGACTCAGTTTAAAATAGCAAATGCTATATCTGATCGCACACACTATATGATATGCATCATGCTTCCCAAAAATCTAGCACAATCCAATTGTGAGTCACTTTTGTTTTTATTCTTTTGAAATTCAAAGCTCACATTTATTGGACACTTGACAATATTGACATTCAAATATTTGAACTAGTTAAGTACCTTTTCAATGCAATGAGATCGTGAAAATGCTAAACATTATGGAGTTCTACGAATTCTTATTTCTAAGATCGCATTAGCAACTCTAATAATTTTCATTCCACTTGCTTTATTGCATTTGCTTAGTAGCATTTATGTCATTAGTGTCTCTATTGATGATCAACATATCACCAATATACAAACAAACAATGACCTTATCATTTTAATGTGAACACATTTATCACTTCCATCATTCTTCAATCCATTTGCCGACATGGTTTGATTGAATTATGTCATTGTTTTGGTTCTTCCATAATGTGACTTAACAAGTTCACATACTTTCTTTTATTTAACAGGTACCACAAAACCCTCGGGTTGTTCCATGTAAATTTATGCCTCCAATTCTATATTTAAGAAAGTTCTTTTCGCATTCATTTGATCAATTTGGAGGTCATATACCACAGTAATAATTTTTGCATCCGAATGGATCTTATTCTAATTACTAACGAGTATATATATCGACAAGATCAAAATCTTTTTTTTAAAGCCTTTGAACAAAGTCTTGCTTTATATTTTTCAACAGTTCCATCACTTGTTATTTTTACTTCTAAAGTTTCATTTTGAACCCAAAGGTTTATTTCTTTGAAGAAGATAAATTAACTTTCAATATTGTTTATTGACACCATCTTTCCAAAGGATGAGTACAAAGAAGACAAATAAAATGTTACATAATCATATTTGAAGGAATTAAATTCCTTTAACATTTTACTAAGACTCTGATTCTCTTTATTAAGTACATTATCCTTTTCATTTCGTAGGCCTTTCAGACCCTTATCCTGACTACTCAAGTCTAATTATACAGTCCACAGTCATAGGTCCTATTTTAAATTCTTTTAGGAATAGGATCTTGGACTTTGACTAGATACCCCCACACTTTGAAATATTTCACGTTGGATTCCTTTCTTTCCATTTCTCATATGGAAAAGATTTTATTCTGATCGAACAAAATCGCTTTCTTTCTTAAAGGACAAAACTTTTTATTGATCCCTTTTGTAGTAAGGATAGTTCCTCCACACAATTTTCATGTAAACCCGAACTTATAAATAATACATTCATCATTTCTTTCAACATTCGGTTTTTCATTAGATTGAGGTAAATATGGAAGTAGTTTGATATTTCACTTTCCAAACATGCTTTTGCACAATGAGATTTATACTCCCCATTCTTATCGCTTCTTATATATTTTTTCACACTGATTTTCAACTTCGATATTACATTGTCTAGACATTTCTATTGCTTCATCCTTACCATTTAGCAAATAGACATAGTCATTTCTAATGCAATTCTCAATAAAAGTAACAAATACTTTTTTACACCATGAGATGTTGTTAACTTTATATCATAAATGTCAGTGTAAATCAATTATAAGGGATTAGAATTTCTTTCAACAGATTTATACGAATGCTCAACATACTTAGATTCCACAAAACATGACATTTTATTTATTGCACTCAAAGTTAGGCAAAACTTCTAAGTTGATCAGTTTTTCTTACAAGGTTTTGTAATTGACATGCCCCAAGTGTTCATGTCACAAACATTGACTCAAGCAAGTAAGAACAAGTAAAAACATTGAGTTTGAAAAGCTCTTCGCGAGGTAGCTTGTTCCTCACTAATATTTTGTTTCTATTTCTTACAATTTTGTGTGATACAAACATTGTTTAGATTGTCATATATCCTTTTCAGAAGGACATTTCCATAACTTTCAATGTGATTTTTATAGAACTACTTATGAACAAAGTTTCATCGAGTTCAATAAAAATAATATAGTCCAACTGTTATTTTTACAAAAACATAACAAATGACTATTCACCAATATTCATGTCTATGCAAATACTTTTATTATAATAGACATATCTTTTCATGAAAAATAACAACATTTTAAGTGATTTTTTTCATAAAAGAACACAATTATTTTGAACAAGTATATATATAATTTGGATGTATCATACTAGTTACACTATATACTAGTAATAGAGAAACTCAAAAATTACAATACAAAATATACTCCAAGAATTTTATGGGTTTAACATAATACAAAAGTATCATTGAATTTCATATCTTTTGTTCCAAAGTTAAATTAGACACCTAATCTAATCATAAGCATATAACCTGTCACGACCCAAAACCGAGCCGCGACTGGCACCCACATTTACCCTCCTATGTGAGCGAACCAACCAATCTAACCCTTAACATTTCAATATAATATCAACAGAAAGTAATGCGGAAGACTTAAACTCATTAATAAAAACCAATGCAATAACTATTAAAATTCAACATCTATTATTTCCCCAAAATCTGGAAGTCATCACCACAAGAACATCTATAATCAAATGACTAAACTAAGAGTATTCTAAAAGCTAAAACAAGTAAAAGCTAGTCCATGCCGGAAACTTCAAGGCATCAAGACATGAGGAAGAAGATCCAGTCCAAGCTAGAAGCATTAGCTCACCCTGAAGATCCGGAGTGACGAAGACTGGCTAGAATTGCGGTTGACTTGAAGACGACGGCACGTTTGTTGCACTCCACAAATAACAAAGAAGAAAACATAAAAGTAGGGGTCAGTACAAAACACGGGTACTGAGTAGATATCATCGGCCAACTCAAAATAGAGAACAGTATATATCAAGTAATATTGTAAAATCAACTATGATGCTCAACATGTAGCAACAACAAGTACTATATCATTAACAATTACCGTCAAGTTCACACATGAGGACTCAAGCCTCAATACCATACTCATTTGAAGATTAGATTCTTAGATTGAGTATATAAGCATCTTTCAAGATTCATTATCTTTAATCCTCTTGTGTCGATACGTGACACTCCGCTCCCTCATTATCTTTATTCCTCTTGTGTCGGTACGTGACACTCTAATCCTCCTGTGACGGTCCGTCCTGCCATTCCTTCACGAAGTTCAGAGAGTCGATTTTCAGTATCCAATTTCAGAATTTCTAAGTGTTTTGAAACGAGACCCTGCGACGGTCCGTCGTGCCCATGATGGTCCGTCGTGGGGTCCGTCGTCTCAGCCAGTTTTCCAGAAATGAAATTTGCTGCTCAAAACGACTAAACAGGTCATTACAATAGATACCAATTTACCCATCGTTCGTCCTCAAACGATCACAAGAAGAAAAACAAGGGCGAGAAGGAGTACATGAATCTTTAAACAGATGTGGGTATCTTTCTTGCATATCGGCCTCCTTCTCCCAAGTGGCATTCTTCAACCGGCCGATTCCTCCATTGCACCTTGATGGATGCAATCTCCCTCGACCTCAACTTGCAGACTTCTCTATCTAGAATAGCAACAGGCTCCTCCTCATAAGACAAATTTTCATCAAGCAGAACTGAATCCCATCGAATGATGTAGTTTCCATCCCCATGGTATCTTTTCAACATAGACACATGAAATACCGCATGCACACCGGACAACCCTGGAGGCAAGGCTAACTCATAAGCCACCTCCCCTACTCGCTTAAGTACTTCGAAGGGGCCAATATACCTCGGGCTTAGTTTACCTCTTTTACCAAACCGCATCACCCCTTTCATGGGCGAAACCTTCAACAAGACTTGTTCACCCTCCATGAACTCTATGTCTCTAACCTTTCGTTCTGCATATTCTTTTTGCCTACTTTGCGCCGCCAAAAGCTTTTCTTGGATGCATTTCACTTTATCTAACGATTCCCTCAGAAGGTCAGTACCCCAAGGTCTAACCTCAAATGCATCAAACCACCCAATGGGAGACCTACATCTCCTACCATACAATACTTCAAATGGGGCCATGTCAATACTTGAGTGATAACTGTTATTGTATGAAAACTCCACTAAGGGTAAGAAGTTATCATAATGACCACCAAATTCTATCACACATGCACGAAGCATGTCCTCTAACACTTGAATCGTTCGCTCATACTGACCATCGATCTGAGGATGGAACGCAGTACTAAGGTCCAACCTAGTACCCAATTCTGCATGCAATGTTTTCCAAAACATAGAAGTAAACTGCGTACCTCTATCTGATATGATGGAGAGTGGAACCCCATGCAACCGAACAACTTATGAGATGTAGAGTTTGGCTAACTTCTCTACATTGTAAGTTACCTTGACCGGAATGAAGTGAGCAGACCTAGTTAACCTATCAACAATCACCCAAATTGAGTCATACTTACCCATTGTCTTGGGAATACCAACCACGAAGTCCATTGCAATTCTCTCCCATTTCCATTCAGGAATGTGCATTCTCTGAAGCGTTCCTCTGGGCCTCTGGTATTCATACTTTACTTGTTGACAGTTTGGACATTTGGCAATAAAATCAACAATATCACGCTTCATTCTACTCCACCAAAAGTGTTGCTTTAGGTCACGGTACATCTTGGTTGCACCCGGATGTATAGAATACCTTGAACTATGAGCCTCTGTCAGAATAGTGTTGATCAAATCATCGACGCGGGGTACACATACCCTTCCCTTAATCCTCAAAACACCTTCCTCATCAATTGTTGCTTCTTTAGCCTCTCCTTGCAACACTTTATCTCGGATCCGGATCAACTTCTCATCATTAAACTGCTTTCCCTTAATCTTGTCAAGGAAGGAAGATATTGCCTCCACAAAATCTAACAATCCTCCCTTCTCATTTACTTCTAACCTCATAAGGTCATTAGCCAGAATCTAAACCTCTCTAGCCAATGGGCGTCTAGAAGCTTGCAAGTGAGCTAGACTTCCCATTTGTATCCGAGGTTTGATTTGGATTATGACCACCCATGGTAAAATGATCTCAATCACCAGAGTGTAGACACCAAAAACTCCGGTATCAACGAACCACTCAGCGGCAGTAAAGTACACTTAGAATACTAGATTTAGTAGTTGAAGAAGAAGTCCATAAATTCTATTTCAAATGAGAGGATATCATTAAATTTATAGAAAACAAAGAATAGTGCGAAAAGGTTCTTATTGTGCCTTACCAGAAAGGTCCCAAACCATTGGAAAAGTCACAATCTTTCAGAAAAGGTTTTCACCTTTCATAAAAGTCACAACTTTCCATAAAAGTCAGAACTTTTCACAAAAGTCACAACTTTTCATAAAAGTCACAACATTTCATAAAAGTCACAACACTCCATAAAATTCGCAACTCTTCATTTTCCATTGACAGCTTTAAAAAATCCAACATGTTTGTGGGCTTTAGGCCCACTCAACTTGTACCTATCCTAAACTAATCAAATAGCAGCACAAAGCGATAAAGGATTAGGCCCATTACATACAAAAAAAATAAATAATATGAAAATAAAGAGATCTTCTAATCCAACTTCTTCGACTTTCTTCAATTCTTTAAACTTCAGAACCTATCCGTCAGTTTTAAAACCGGGAGACTCCATAAGGGAATTGAGCCGCAATTGCTTTCTCCGAATGCAAGGGATATATGAAGTTCACAAAGTTCACGAGGACTCAGACGGATATGTACTTGCACATAAAAATCATTATATTAGCCAAGGGGAATAAGACAATAAAAATAATAAATAAATAAAATAGTAGGAGAACAGAAACACAAATGGAGAAGCAATATTGGCAGGCTTATAAAATTCATTTTAGAGAAATAGGCATATAGACACCATACTACCTAAGCTTAGAACACTATACGTATATAGGACAAGGAAACAACAGTCTTGGAGAATAATTAGATAAATTAAAGAAACGAGATTTAAAGGTCTACCTGAAAGAAATAAATTACCAGGTCATTTAAATTGTCATTTCTGTTTGTGATAAAGCATACAAAGAGTTTTGAAACCCAAATATTATATATTTGACCTTAGAAGAATTTTAATCTTTAGGGAGACAAATTCAAGAAACACAGAGGCCTTAACAAAAGCAAAGATTATGAAATCACACCATAGAGTGTACATAACTTAAGAATGAATTTCTAGTCCCCCATGTGATTAAGTAAAACATAGAATAGCCGTGATAATTAATATATTAAGCTAACACTGATTAGAGGGAGACACTTAGGCATAGTTGCTCGGACAGATAAGAATGCGGAAACCATTGTTGATTAACAAAAAAACCCATTAAAATACAATGTAAGACTTAGCAAATGTGATGATAAATTCTCATGGATAAACTTAAGCTTATGGACATAGCAAACAGTGGGTAAAATAGGCAGAATGTGGCTTACAACTTCACTAAAAAAAGGAATGACGAAACATGTTTCCTTCTGTAAACAAGATCAAATCTTTAATATATAATTATCAAGACTATGAAATGCTTGTCACCAAATTTCAAAAGACACAAAACAATGAAGAGAATATAGTCGAAAGCTGAGAGAAAAACAAAAGATAAAATAAAATGAGGCAGTATGTAAACTAAGAGGGGCGGGAGTGATGAACAATATTGTATACATTCACATTCTGAAGAGATAAACTAGATTGAGCTATCGGACAATGAACTAATAGACAAAACTTATCACAAAATCGCAGCTAACCATATCTATTCTCAAATCTCGAAACAGTAAGCAAAGAGAATATATCTTAGTTAAGCATCAAACAATGTAATAGTTGGAAGCATGTAAAATAGGCATGGATGGGAGTCTGCCAACACAAGGAAAACTCCACTATTTTGACATGAATATCTATACATCGATACGAGAAAAATCTAATTAAGATAGGCTAAGAAAAAATGAGGAGCAAAACGACGTGGTATCTTGACATGATCAGATCATTTAAGAGGAAGTGAATCTGAGCATAAATAAAGAAAGATCAAATAATAAATGTTAACACGCATACATGGGATAAAAATGCATAGATAATGGAGGTGAAGACAAATACGAGACCGATGAATCAAAACGTAAGCGGGAGATATTTGGACAGCCTATTTAAAAACACGATTGAGACGAAGAAAGTCTCCATTCAAATGGACTATCTATAGAACCGACATGTTAACCCCAAATTGTTACAAACATATCACGCTACAAACATATCACGCTACAAACATATAAACAAGAAATCACGTCGTCTTAGATTTATTCATTCAAGTTGAAATAACATCAAACTTAGCATTAATGAACAACCAACAACCAAACTACAACCGAAATAAAAGAAACAAAAAACAGAAGATGAATCGAGAGAACATTGTGAAGAGATAGACGATGCCTTCTTCGGGTGCAGTGAACAAAGGACAGAAACACCCTCGAGCAGCAACGACCTCCACCCAAGCGAATACGAAGACGAACCGACGTTTCCGAACAGCTTGGACAGAAAACGTCAAACTCAGACGTTGAAACTACTTATATCCTCTATTCTCTTGAAACCTATTTGACATGTAGTTCTTCACTAATGAAACATTTCAACTGAAGTTATCCGAAAAAATTCCCAAACATTTCCTTTATCAAACTTTTTCTCCTCCAAAATTTCTTTCTATTTTTGCTGTATTCTTCTCTTTGCCTTAACTCAAAAGATTTTTATTTTATTTTTTTATTCCTCCCTGTTCTTTAAAAATCGTCCGACCCCAGAAATTAATCACACACTTTCAACAAATGAATAGCTCTATTTTCCTCATAACAAAATCAACTAAATATTTTTTTTTACTATCTGAATTTTTTTTTTCCAAATAGAGAGCCCCCTCAAAATGAAAATGAAAAAGAACTTATTCAGAGGTAATTTAGGGTTGGAAGAGATGGGGGGAAACGGATTAGAAAACCCAAACAAGGCCTATCTATCAATTCAAAATTCAAAAACTTTCCCCCCAGAGGAAAAACATCATTTTTTGAGAAAAAACCGAGCTTATTCCGGAAAGGGAAAAAAGAGGGGGAATGGTTGAGATGAAATCAGATGTCCTTGGACGCTACGTGGATCGATCTCAAACCACAAATGCAGAACCACGTTCCAATCGACTGCGAACTGAAAGGAATGTTTAGGAAGAGGACAAGGAACCACAGCGTACCGTCGTGGTCCTTGTTACTTTCCGTCTATTTAGACATTGACAATCTTGCGAACGTTGGAAGGAGAGGCGCGTATAAGTCGATGGAGCTGCTGCGTGCGATGAGCCTCACATATATCTAAGAAGACGCGCGTACGGGTCAGATTAAGGGGGTGTTGGCGTGGGCTGGATCGCGGCTAAAACAATGTGCTGGGAATTGCTGAAAAATTTTGGGAAAATTTGGGTGGTCCTTTGTATTGTTGAATTGAAAAAAGGGATGGGTTTAAGTCTTAAGTGGTGTCGAGGTGTCGTGCCAGTGTTGTGAACTATAAGAAGTGGGCTGCCGGAAATTTTAGGGAGAAAAGGCCCAAAATTAATTTTTGCAAAGTATTGAAAAGATTTTGGATAAGGTAAATATGAATTAATAAAAATTAATTTACAAGATTCTAATTTATAGCAAAATAAAATAATCAATTTAATTATGACACAATTAGTCCGAAAGTGTGCTCTAAAAATCAGCAAAGTATTAAAACAAAAAAAAATGAAATCCTTTTGAGACGATTTTTGAATAATCATAAAATATACGAGTTATATAGATAAATACGTAAAAGACATACACTATCTAAAAATTATAAAAAGGTGATGAGATTAATTAAAAGAAAGTTATAATATTTTAAACTTTTAAAATCTAATTATTATTAAATCTTGCAGAATTAAGAAGCTTGTTAATTAATTCATACCGTCGATGGTCAAAATTGTAAGGAATTTTGTAAAGTCATCGACAAAGAAAAAAATCATAAATGGAGTTAAATTAGCTTTGATTCGAAATTTTCATTTCTCAAAAGGTAGTGAAAAATCAGAGAATAATGTTGAAATCAGAAAAAAATCGTGAATAGAGTTAAGTGTTTTGTTAAAATCATTAACTTGTGTGTTGATTCAATCAAAATCCCTGTTTTTTTCATCAACAAATTACTAGTCTAAAAATAAAACAATTACTATCCATTGTTTTCATCAAAATTACAGTAAAACAAAAGTACTATAATTACTATATAACATTAAGACAAGCAATGAAATGAACCTTAAAGAGTGAGTAGCACAAATACTTTCCATACCGTACTTGACAAGCTTGTAAGAGATTGAGAAAACATCTAAGTAGTGACTAATAATCTCATGCTTGACCTCAATTCGATTGAAAATAAAGTTTTACCTTTGTATATTGCAATAACACTTCAAATGATCTCAGGAACAATGACCATGTTCCTCATCTGTGTTCTTTCAACCTCTGGCTTCTTACAAGGTGGGGACTCACGTTTCACCTTGCAGACATTTTTGATGAAAGCCATAGGCTTCCTCTTCAATCAATGCTAGAATATTCTACGAGGAAGTGCAGGCATTACAAGAAGGAATTCAAATCTACTCCTCTGTAGTTCAACTTCTTGAACATTCTCTTTCTTGGTTGTCAGGTAGCAACATCATCTTCAACTTCCAGCATGGCTTCAAAAATTAATTGGCTGCAAAGCTCTTATGAAAGTGACTGCGGCTAGGGTTTTGAGAATCACAATGAAATAGCTCTTTTAGAATTTTGGAGTGTTTTTTAGTTCTTTCTTAATATTCTTTTTTGGCCAAGTAAAAATGGGTGGGAGAGTTAAATTTGTTGGAGGGAATATAATATTTTAGTGAAATTTATAAGACCACACTTCACAAATGTTATATTTATAATTATAAAAATAACACTTTAAAAGTGTAGTGATATATACAAGTAGGTGTGGTCAATTATATCATGATCACACTACACTTATAAAGTGTAGCCTATACTCATAAAGAACACGCTTTACAAGTGTTGTCGATATTACTATTGTGAAAAGCTAAAAACTAACGCTACACTTTTAAAGTGTAGCCTTAAAATCTCGAGGCAACATTTTTAAAGCGTTGTCTTGATTTAGCGTTGCGTTAGGCCTATAATGGTGTAGTGATGTATCCCTATGAAACATAAAGTAAAAACCCTAAAGCCCTAAATATTAAAACCCAAGATAAAACCCTTAACCTAAAAACCCTACATCTAAAAAAAAACTAAGCCTAACTCAACAATCCTAAATTAAAACCCCAAATTTAAAACCTAAAAAACTAAACCTTAAGAAACCCTATATCTTAAAAAAATCTAAAACTATTTAAAAACCATACAAAAACATGATCTCTAAACCCTAATCCTTAAAATTTGAAAACCTAAACCTAAAGTATCGCAAAAAAAAAAAACATAAGCCTTAAACCACTAACATTAAAAAACCCTAAGAAACACCAAAACTTTAAAAACCCTGAGAATACAAAAAAAAACACTCTAAGATCTAATATCTATCAAGCCCTAAATCTTATGTGCTAAATAACAAAAAACACGAAATATCCCTAAGACCTAAACATAAACCAATAAACCCCTACAAACTAGATAAAACCCTTACCTTAAAACTCTAAACCTAAAAAAACGCTAAGCCGTAAGCCTTATACCCTAAACCAAAACATAAAACCATTAATCCTAAACATATAAATCTTTAAAATCCCTACAAAACCATAAGCTCTAAAACCTAAATTCTAAATATCCTTAAACCTTAAACATTAAAAACACAAAAAAACACTGACCAACACATAAACCTTAAACCAGTAAGTTTTAAACTTATTAAGCCCCAACTCTTATATGTTGAACAAAAAAAAAAAAAAAAAAAAAAACCCTACTCCCAAAACCATAAACTTATAAAATGCTAAAAAACCTTAACCTAAAAATATAAACCCCTAATCCCTAAAACATAAACTAAACCTTAATATAAAACCCTAATACTAAAAAACCGTAATCCCTAAATCCTAAATCCAAACCTAAAACACAAAATTCTAAACCTCAAAGAAACATTATATCTTTAAAACCCTAATTGCTATAAACCTTAATATAAACCTTAGATATAATCTAAAACCACTACGAAAACCTAATCTCTAAACCCTAAATATAAAATTCACGTAAACCTTACACCTAGAAACACAAAAAACCGTAACCCCTAAATTTTAGAAAAACCTAAGAAACATATAATCGTAAAAACCCTTATAAAATCTAAAAAGCCCAAAACCCCCAAATCCTAACCTAACACCCTTGATCCTAAACCTTAAACCCTAAGAAACCCTAAACATTAAAAAACTGTAAATCCTATATATCCTAAAATAAACCCTAAAAACCATTCCAACTCTTTTGAAATCCTATGCTCAATACCGTAAATCCTAAAAATCTGTAAACCCTAAACCTAAATAATAAAAAAAACCTTAAGCCCTCAACCCCGAAACCTAAAAACATTTAAGAAACATTTAACACTTAGGAACCCTAAAAAAAATCCCCAAACCTAAAAAACTATAATAAGTTATGCACGCTTAAGAAACACTTAACACTGTAAAATTCTAAAATAAAATACAAAACCCCCTAAACCTAAAAAAATCTCAAAGCTCTAAATCTTACAAATCCATAAATCATAAATACTAAACCCTGAAAAATACAAAAAAAAATTGATTCCTTATACACTATAAATATAAAATCCTAAAAACCCTTAACCTTAAAACCCAAACTCCCAAACCCTAAAAATCTAGGTGAAACAATTAATCTAAAACCCTAAACCTATGAAAATCCTAAACACTAAACCACAAACCGTAACCTAAAACCCAAAATCCTAAATTTGAAACCCTAAACCTTAAGAAACCCTAAATCCTATAAACCCAAAACCATGTAAAGCCCCTACAATACGCTAACCTCTAAACCCTAAAAATAAAAAATCCATAAGACTTAATCCTCAATATAAGAAAAAGCCTAAGTCCACTTAATCCTAAAACCCGCGAAAACCCCTAAACCTAAAATATTCAAAGCATTAAACCCTAAAAACCCTTAACCTAAAAATTCTAAAGCCTTAGACCCTAAAAACTTAGATAAAACCCTTAACCTAAGACCCTGTACCCAAAAAAACATAAACCTAAACCCTAATCTAAAAATATAAATCTTAAAGCAACCCTAAAAAACTCCCTATAACATTAGAAAACCATAAACCAAAAATTATACCTTAATAAACCAATTTAAACCCCTAAAATCTAAACTCTAAGCCCTATCCATAAAATTTGTAAACACAAAATCTAAAAAAAATACAAAAAAAGCAAAGCCCAAAACTCATAAAAAACCTTAAGAAACATATTACCCGTAGAAAAACTTAAAGAAACACCAAAAAATTCTATGCCATTAAAACTATAAGCTCTAAACCCTATAAAGCCCTATATATCGTTATGCTAAACTTTAAAATACACAACAACCCCTACACCTATAAAATCATAAAACACCTTAACCTAAAAACTTTGTCAGACCTAAACCCTAAAAACCTTAATAAAACCCAAAACCTTTAAAAACCCTATGACCTAAAGACAAAACCCTATAGTAAAGCTCTAAATTCTAACCCCAAAACCTTAAGTAACTCTAAAAATCTTATCCTTAAGAAACCCAAAATACTATAGACCTTAAAGTAGACCGCAAAACAATTTAAAAAACTTACAAAACAATAAGCTCTAAACTTTAAATCCTAAGAAACACTTAACAATCAAACTCTAAAAAATCCAAAAACCACTAAACCTAAAATTCTTAGCTTTAAACTATGTAGAGCCCTATTATATGCTAAACCATCATCCTATATAACCCTAAAAACAAAACCTAAAAACCTATATAAAACCCTTAACCTAAAAAACCCTAAGCCTAAAGAAAACTTTAAGCCCTAAATCTTTAACCTCAAAATAAATACCAAAATTCTAAACCTAACATACTAAACCTTAAGAAACCCTAAATCCTAATGAAATCTAAGCCTATTTAAAACTCATACAAATATCTAAACTCTAAACCCTAAATCCTAAAATTTATAAATCTAATCCTAAAAAAAGCCCTAAGCCTTAAATCATTAACCTTAAAAACAACTAAGAAACACCAACACTATTAAAATCCCAAAAATACAAAAAAAAACTCTATGTTCTTAAACCTTATGAAGCCCTAAGTCTTATCTTCTAAAAAACAAAAAACACGAAAAACCCTACATCCTAAACCATTAACAAACCCTAAAAACTAGATGAAACCCTTAACCTAAAACTCTAAGCCTAAACTAACCCTAGGACCTAAATTCTAAGCCCAAACCTAAAATCCTAAACCTAAAACCCTAATAAACCCTAAACCTAAACCTTAAAACATCGTAATATAGACCATAAATATCATTTAAAACCCTTAGTTCTAAAACCGCAAACCTAAAAATTCATAAACCTTAAACAAAAATAAACACAAAAAAAACTCTAAGCCCTAAACGCTGAAACCCTAAGTACCCTTTAGAAACCTTATAAAACCCAAAGAGCCCTAAACCTTAATCTGTAACCTAAAACCCTTGACCCTAAACCTAAAATCCTAAGACCTTAACCCTAAATACTATAAACCATTAAGAAATACTTAACATTTTAAACTCATAAACAATACGGAAACCCATAAATCTAAACAAACTGTAAGCTATAAACTCAATAAACACCTAAATAGTATATACTGAACCCTAAAAATTATAAAAAGAAAATGCTAACCCCTGAAAACTAACCTAAAACCGAAAATGGTAAACCTGAATCTCTAAGAAACCCTAAACTATATACATTAATAAACCCTAAATCCCATAAACCCTAAAATAAGCCCTAAAACCATTCATAAGCATACAAAACTCTATGCTCTAAATCTCAAATCCGGAAATCAATAAATCCTTAACTAAAACCCTAAATCTAGAACCTAAAACCCTAAACCTTGAGAAAAATTAAATCCTATAAACCCTAATATAAACTCTAAAAACCATTAAACCCCTACATGACCCAAATCTATAAACTCTAAATCCTAAACATCTATAAACATTCACACTAAAAAAAAAAAGACAAAAAAACTAAGCCCTAAACTCTAGAAAACCTAAATACACTTAACCCTTAAAACCACCAAAAATCTCAAATACCTAAACCTATATAAAGCACCAAGATCTACGCCCTATAAATCGCTAAATACTTTATACAAAACCCTTAAAAACACAAAAAAAAACTAAGCTCTTAAACCTAAACACATTAAATCCTAAAAACCCATCACTTGGAATACTCAAACCCCTAAACCCTAAATACCTAGAAAAAAACCCTAAAACCCTTAACCAATAAAACTCCTAAGCCTTAAGAAATCCTAAATCCTATAAATTATAATTTAAACCCTAAAACAGTGTATAAAACCCAAAGCTCTAAAACCCTAAATCATAGAAGTTCATAAACCCTATACCTTAAAACTACAAAAAAAAAAAAAACAAGCCCCTAAACCATAATACCTAAAAATCCTCAAGCATTTAACATTAAAAATCCTAAAAACCCAAAAATCACTACACCTAAAAAGCTTTAAGCTTAAACTGTATAAACCCCTAAATTATTTATACTAAGCCATAAAACACAATAAAACACCCTAAGCCCTAACTCCAAAAAGTATAAAATCCTCAAAAACCATAACCTACTTAACCCAAAACCCGAAAAACCTAGATAAAACCCTAACCTAAAATCCTAAACCTAAGAAATCCCTTAGCCGTAAACCCTAAATTATAACCTAAAACCTTACATACTAAACCTTAAATCATAAGAAACCCTAGATCCTAAACCTTATGAAACTCTAAATCCAATAAAACGTAATTATAATTTAAAACACCAACAAATCCCGAATCTTTGAATCCTAAATCCAAATAACCTGTAAACCCTAAAACCTATAAAACACATAAAAATTCTAAGCTCTAAAACCTAAAACCTAGAAACACTTAACCCTTAAAAACCATTAAAAACCCCAAAACCGCCTAAACCTATAAAAACTCTAAGCTCTAAACTCTATAAATTCCTAAATTCTATAAGTTATATACTAAAAACATACACAAAAAAACCTAAGAACTAAACCTATAGCTATAAATTCCTAAAAGACTATACCCTACAAAATTCAAATCCCTAAGCCCTAAAATCTAAAAAGTATCCTACATATTAAACCCCAATACCTGTAAAATCCAAAAAATCTTAACTCAAAAAATCCTAAGCCCTAAACTTTGACCTAGACCTAAAACCCTTAATCGCAAAAGCCCTAAACTATAAACCCTATACCCAAGTCTAAAATTCTTAATTCTAAGTCTAAAACCCTAAGAAACTATAAACCCTAATATTTAGGAAACCCTAGATCCTATAAACACAAAAATAAACACTAAAAACCATAACCTAACAAACCCAAAGCCGTAAACCGTAATAATCTAGACAAAAGTCATAACCTAAAACATTAAATCTAAAATACCGTAAGCCCTATACCCTAAACCCTAACCTAAAACCTAATAAACTAAGCCCTGAATCTTAATAATACCAAGACCATAAACGATTCAAAACCCTAAAATCGTTTGAAACCCATACAAAACCCTAAGCTCTAAATCTTAAGTCCTAAAATTTCGTGAACCTTAAACATTAACAACACAATAAATCCTTAGAAACACAACCCTCAAAATCCCAAAACCCCTGAACCTATATAAAAAAACATTAAGCTCTAAACCGTAAACACACAAAAAACCCATAAAACCTAAGTCGTAAACCCTAAACCTATAGAACCCTGCAAAAATTAACCAAAAAAAAAACCAAAGCCTTAATCCCTAAAAAATTAGATAAAATCCTTCACCTTAAACCCTAAACCCTAAACCTTAACCTAAACCCTAAGAAACCCTGAATCTTAAAACCCTAAATCCAATTAATCCTAAAAAAAAACCTAAAAAGCATTTTCAACTCCTATAAAATCCTTACTCTAAACCCTAGATACTAAAAATCCCTAAGTCCTAAACCTTAAGAAATCCTAAACCTTATAAACCATAAAATAAACCCTAAAACTATTTATAAACCTTAAAACCCTAACCTCGAAGCTATAAACCCTAAGAAACACTTAGCAGTTAAACCCTATAAAAATCTAATAACCCCTAAACCTCAAATTCTTAGCCCTATACCCTATACAAAAAAGCAGAAAAACCATAAGTCCTACACCGTAAACCTATACAACCTTTAAAACCCTGATCTAAAAAATCTAAGCCCCTAAACCATAAAACCTGGATTAAAACCCTTAACGGTAAAAAACCCAAGCCCTAAACCTTAAACCCAAACGTTAAACTTAAATCTTTCGAAATCCGAAATCCTATAAACCATACTATAAACCATAAAAATATATAAATCCCCTTTAAAACACTGAACTCTAAACCTAGAAACCTAATAATTTGTAAACCTTAAACCTAAGAGACACAAAAAAAAACCCTAAGTCATACACACTAGTACACCCTACGAAACACATAGTCCTTAAAATCCCTTACGAATTTCAAAAAAATCCCTAAACTCTAAACCCAAACCTGAAACCCTTAATTTTAAAGCCAAAAACGCACCAAAAACCCCTATGTCATAAACCCTAAATCCTCAAAATCCATAAAACAACACTTAACAATTAAAAATATTTGAAAATACAAAATCCCCTAAACCCAAAAAAAAATCTAAAAAAGTGATAAACCTCTAAATCGTATATACTTAACCCTAAATAAAACAAAAAAAACAAAACTAAGACCTAAACTCTAAACCTGCAAATTCTAAAACCCTTGACCTATTAAACTCAAAGCCCCTAAACTTAAAAACCTAAAACAAACTTTTACCCAAAACCCTAAACCAAAAAATCCTAACGCCATAAACCCTAAACCCTAACCTAAAACACAAAATGCTTAACTTAAAACCCTAAGAAACCCTAATATCTATACATTAAGAAACCCTAAACACCCCCAAAATAAACACAAACCCATTTACAAACCCTTCAAAATCCTAAGCTTTAAACTTAAAAAATCCATAAAGTCCATATATCCTAAACATAGAAACCAACAAAATATCCTAAGTCCTAAACCCTAAAACAACTTTACCCTTTAAAACCCTAAAAACCTTAACTCCCCCCCCCCCCCGTTAAAACCCTAAACCTATAAAACTCTAAAAAGAAGTTTAAACATAAAATGTCAAGGCCTAAACCATAAAAACATTGATAAAACCCTTAATGGAAGATTGTAAACAAAAAAAAACAAAGCTCTAAACCTTTAACCCTAGATTTTAACCCTGAAAAACTAAGAAACACTAAATCCTATAAACCTTATGTAACGACCTGTGGGTTATTTTGAGCAACAGATTTTATTTCTAGAAAAACTGGCTGAGACGACGGAACCCACGACGGACCGTCATGGGCACGACGGACCGTCGAGGGGGTCTCGTTCCAAAACATTTAGAATTCTGAAATTTGGGTACTGAAATCGACTATCTGAACTTCATAACGGAATGGCAGGATGGACCATCGTGGGCACGACGGACCGTCACAGACCCTTTAATGGAATTGAGTCTCTGAACTCTGTGACGGAGCAGCAGGACGGACCGTCGCAGTCACGACGGGCCGTCACAAGCTGCGTAATCCCAGGCTGGGTCGGATTTCAGTTTAAGTTTTAAAGGGGCATTTTGGACTATTCCTGCTATAATTATAAATCTCGTGGGTTAATGTTAATAACTCAATTTCTTGGGGGTTAAAAGAGATAACCTTGAGTTAATTAGTGGGTTAATTCCTCATCTTTTATACTTAATTATATGCTAATTAGGGTAAAAGAAAGAGGGTTTGAATAAGAAAAATAGAAAGAACAAAGAGAGGGAATGAGAAACGATCGAGAGAGGAGAAACGAAGAGGAAAACACAGCTTTGGAAATTGCTTGCTTGATCACGAATCTTCGGTGGAGGTAGGTTATGGTTTTTATGCTATTCGTAATAGACTCTTAATAGCGAATGATATGTGTTGGTAATATTATCTCATCTTCTATATGCTTAATTGTATGCTTGCATGAATGTGGTTATAATAATGGTGATAAAATAAGCATGATGAAGCTATTGAATCATAAATCTTGAAAAACCCTAATCTCTTTGTTAATGATGATGCCTTGGTATAAGAGAAGGGTTGATGAAATAAAGTAATGAGATTGATGATGCCTTAGAATACGAGAAGGCTTGATGAACTAAAGTGATGAGGTTGATGATGCCTTGGTATAAAAGAAGGATTGATGAATTGATAGAATGATATTAGTGGAGCGGGTGTCACGAACCAACACGTAGAATTAGGGGATCGGAGTGTCACGTTCCGACCCATAGATTTAGGGGATCGGGTGTCACGAACCGACACGTAGAATTAGGGGATCGGAGTGTCACGTTCTGACACATAGATTTAGGGGATCGGGTTTCACGAACCGACACGTAGAATTAGGGGATCGGAGTGTCACGTTCCGACACATAGATTTAGGGGATCGGGTGTCACGAACCGACACGTAGAATTAGGAGATCGGAGTGTCACGTACCGACACATAGTAGTAGGGGAGCGGAGTGTCACGTACGGACACGAGAGGAATAAAGATAATAAATCTTGAAAGATGCTAATATACTCAATCTAATGCACCTAATTCCCAAATGAGTATGGTATTGAGGCTTGAGTCCTCATGTGTGAACTTGGCGGTACTTATTAATGATGATAGTACTTGTTGTTGCTACATGTTGAGTATTGTAGTTGATTTTATAATATTACTTGATATATATTGTTTTCTATTTTGAGTTGGCCGATGATACTTACTCAGTACTCGTGTTTGTACTAACCCCCTACTTGTATGTTCTTTCTTTGTTATATGTGGAGTGCAGCAAACGTGCCGTCGTCTTCAACTCAACCGCAATTCTAGCCAGTCTTCATTACACCGGATTTCAGGGTGAGCTAATGCTTCTAGCTTGGACTGGATCTTCCTCTTCATGTCTTGATGCCTTGAAGTTCCGGCATGGACTACCTTTTTATTTGTTTTAGCTTCTTAGAATACTCTTAGTTTAGTAATTTGATCATAGATGTTCTTGTGATGGTGACTTCAAGATTTTGGGGAATAATAGTTGTTGAATTTTTGAAGTTATTGAATTTTTTTTTACTAATGAGTTTAAGTCTTCCGCATTGTATTTTGTTCAATATGATTGGGTTTAGATTGGTTGGTTCGCTCACATAGTATGATAAGTGTGGGTGCCACTCGCGGCTCGGTTTGGGTCGTTAAAAACTTTGTATCAGAGCATTAGGTTCGTTTGACTCATCACACAAGTAGGGGGACGCCTTTACTTTTCTTTGAGAGGCTATAAGACTTTAGGAAAATTCCATTCTTTCTTTCTTTCTTTCGTGCTATTACTTGGATCCAATTGGTATCTAGGTGATACAAATTGGTATCTGACCATCTTCACTCTAATTCGCAGATGGTTAGAACTAGAGCAACGACTGCACCAACACCAACACTAGCAAGACAGGATGCGTCTGAGCTAGCCACTGGGGCTGTAGCTCGGAGAGGAACAGTGGCAAGAGGCCGTGGTAGAGGTCATGGGAGGACGTCCTCTAGAGGAAGAGGACAAGCACCTAGCCCATCTGGTACTAGGGCGGTGACTCCTCCACCGACTGAGGAAGTAGTAAGAGAGGGTGAGGAAGGGGAAGATGAGCAAGTGCAGAATGAGGAATTGCCACCCCTACCTACCCCAGAGATGATTAATCAGTTTCTTGCTTATCTTAGCGGGTTATCTGATCAAGGCCAGACACCTCCAGTGTTTTCTACACTAGCACCTCAGGTTCCGGAGTTACAAAATGCAGCTACCGTGGCTCCCCGCATGGACGCCTCATTGGAAATAGGCACGTTTCCTCGTCTGACTAGAGGGCCTATAATGACAAATGATCAGCATGAACTTTTTAGTAAGTTATTGAAATTGAAACCCCCAGTCTTCAAGGGTGCTGAATCTGAGGATGCCTACGATTTTCTGGTTGACTGTCATGAGCTACTACACAAGATGGGTATAGTAGAACGGTTTGGTGTTGAGTTTGTGACTTATCAGTTTCAAGGGAACGCCAAAATGTGGTAGCGGTCACATGTTGAGTGTCAACCAACAGAGGCACCACCTATGACTTGGGCATCATTCTCTAGCTTGTTTATGGAGAAGTATATCCCCCGGACTTTGAGGGATAGGAAAAGAGATGTGTTCTTGAGCCTAGAACAAGGTAGGATGTCGGTTACTGCATATGAGGCTACGTTTCGTGCATTATCCAGGTATGACACCCAACTTTGTTTCAGTCGACAAGAGCGGATTCGCCGTTTTGTGAAGTATTGGAGGTCAGGATTGCGGATTTCAGCCTTACAGGTAGCGGCTACGGCAAAATCCTTTCAAGAGGTGGTAGACTTTGTGATAGAGGTGGATGGAGTGAAGCCGTATGACTTCACCATGGCATCGACATCAAAAAGGTTTCGAAAGGGAGGTGAGTTTAATGGTTATTACTCTAGAGGACAAGGTTCATGAGGTTACTCAGTCCGACCAATTAAGTCTTCACTACAGACTATAGTTGGGGGTCCACCTCAGACCGGTCAACACTTCTCTGAGAGACCTATGCTTGACTCCAGAGAATGTTATGGATGTGGGGAGACTGGACATATTAGGAGGAATTGTGCAAAACAGAGTTATAGACCCCCAATAGCTAGAGGTAGAGGTGGTCATGGTAGAGGCCGTTATTCTGGAGGACGTGGTGGTCGAGGTAATGGTGGTCACCAAAACGGCCGGGGTGATGGGCAAACTGGAGCCACTACAACATGGTAGGGGCAACGGCAGACAAGTAATGGGGCCCATTGGTACGCTTTCCCTGGGCGTTCTGAAGCAGAGACATCTGATGTTGTCATCACAGGTAATCTTTTGGTTTGTGATTGCATGGTTTCTGTATTGTTTGATCCTGGATCCACATTTTATTATGTATCTTCTTCATTTGCTATTGGTCTTAATTTACCTTGTGAATTGCTTGACATGCCTATTCGTGTTTCTACTCTTGTGGGTGAGTCTGCGATAGTTAAAAAAGTATATAGGTCTTGTTTGGTGACTTTTGTGGGAAGCAACACTTATGTAGATTTGGTTATCCTAAAAATGGTTGACTTCGATGTAATTCTTGGTATGACTTGGCTTTCTCCAAATTTTGCAATCTTGGATTGTAATGCTAAAACTGTGACGTTAGCCAAGCCTGGGACAGATCCGTTAGTGTGGGAGGGGACTACACTTCCACTCCGGTTCGTATTATCTACTTTCTTCGTGCTAAGAGAATGGTTAGTAAAGGGTGTTTAGCTTTCTTGGCACATCTCCGGATGACGCTACCCAAGTACCTCCAAATGAGTCGGTTTCGGTATTCCATGAGTTTTTGGATGTGTTCCCTGCAGATCTTCCTGGTATGCCACCGGATAGAGATATTGACTTTGGTATTGATTTGGAACAGGGTACTCGCCCCATTTATATACCCCCTTATAGAATGGCTCCCGCTGAGTTAAGGGAGTTAAAGGCCTAAATTCAAGAGTTGTTGAGCAAAGTCTTCATTAGACCAAGTGCATCTCCTTGGGGTGCTCAGGTGTAATTTGTAAAAAAGAAGGATGGGAGTTTACGGATGTGCATATACTATAGACAACTGAATAAGGTAACTATTAAGAACAAGTATCCTCTTCCTCGCATTGATGATTTGTCCGATCAGTTACAAGGTGCTTGCACCTTCTCGAAAATCGATTTGAGATCTGGTTATCATCAATTGAAAATACGGGCAACGGATGTGCCCAAGATTGCTTTTCGGACCAGATATGGGCATTATGTGTTTTTAGTAATGTCTTTTGGGCTTACGAATGCCCCTGCCTCTTTCATGAGCTTGATGAATGGGATTTTTAAGCCATATCTGGATCTCTTTGTCATCGTGTACAATGATGATATATTGGTATACTCAAAGAGCAAGGAGGAACATGAGGAGCACTTGAGAATGGTATTGGAAATGTTGAGGGAGAAAAAGCTTTACGCTAAATTCTCCAAGTGTGAGTTTTGGCTATATTCAGTGTCCTTCTTAGGGCACGTGGTTTCTAAGGATGGGGTTATGGTTGATGCATCTAAGATTGAAGGAGTGAAGAGTTGGGCATGACCCACTAATGTTACGGAGGTGAGGAGTTTTTTTGGTTTAGCTAGCTACTACCGCCGATTTGTCAAGGGGTTCTCTTCTATTGCTTCCCAACTGACAAGCTTGACTAAGCAGAATGTCCCATTAGTATGGTCGGACGAGTGCGAAGAAAGCTTTAAGAAGCTCAAGACTTTGTTGACTACTGCACCCATTCTCACCTTGCCAGTGGAAGGTAAGAATTTCATTGTCTATTGTGATGCATCCTATTCGGGTTTGGGTGCAGTGCTAATGCAAGAGAAGAATGTGATTGCTTATGCTTCAAGGCAATTAAAGGTGCATGAACGTAACTATCCCACCCATGATTTGGAACTGGCTGCGTTAGTGTTTGCATTAAAGCAATGGAGGCACTATTTATATGGGGTTAGGTGTGAAGTCTATACGGATCATCATAGCCTATAGTATGTTTTTACTCAGAAGGATTTGAACTTGAGACAGAGGAGATGGATGGAACTAGTGAAGGACTACGATATCACAATCTTGTATCATCCGGGAAAAGCTAATGTCGTGGCAGATGCTTTAAGTAGAAAGGCCGGAAGCATGGGAAGTCTAGCTCATTTGCAAGGTTCTAGACGCCCATTGGTTAGAGAAGTTCAGATTTTGGCTAATGACTTTATGAGGTTAGAGGTAAATAAGAAGGGAGGATTTTTGGCTTGCGTGGAGTCAAGATCTTCCTTCCTTGACAAGATTAAGGGAAAGCAGTTTAATGATGAGAAATTGATCCGGATCCGAGATAAAGTGTTGCGAGGAGAAGCTAAGGAAGCACAAATCGATGAGGAAGGTGTTTTGAGAATTAAGGGAAGGGTATGTGTACCCCGCGTCGATGATTTGATCCACACTATTCTTACAGAGGATCATAGATCAAGGTATTCTATACATCCGGGTGCAACCAAGATGTATCGTGACCTAAAGCAACCATTTTGGTGGAGTAGAATGAAGCGCGACATTGTTGATTTTGTTGCCAAATGTCCAAATTGTCAACAAGTAAAGTATGAACACCAGAGGACCGGAGGAACACTTCAGAGAATGCCCATTCCTGAATGGAAGTGGGAAAGAATTGCAATGGATTTCGTGGTTGGTCTTCCAAAGACAATGGGTAAGTATGACTCCATTTGGCTGATTGTTGATAGGTTAACTAAGTCTGCTCACTTCATTCCGGTCAAGGTGACTTACAATGCAGAGAAGTTAGCCAAACTTTACATCTCAGAAGTTGTTCGGTTGCATGGAGTCCCACTCTCCATTATATCAGATAGAGGTACAAAGTTTACTTCTAAGTCTTGGAAAACATTGCATTCTCAATTAGGTACTAGGTTGGATCTTAGTACCGCATTTCACCCTCAGACCGATAGTCAGTCTGAGCGAACGATTCAAATGTTGGAGGATAAGCTTCGTGCATGTGTGATAGAATTTGGTGGCCACTGGGATAGCTTCTTACCTTTGGGAGAGTTCTCCTACAATAATAGCTATCACTCAAGTATTGGTATGGCCCCATTTGAATCACTATATGGGAGAAGATGTAGGTCTCCCATTGGTTGGTTTGATGCATTTGAGGTTAGACCTTGGGGTACTGACCTTCTGAGGGAATCATTAGATAAAGTGAAATGCATTCAAGAAAAGCTTCTAGCAGGTCAAAGTAGGCAAAACGAATATGCAGATGGAAAGGTTAGAGATTTGGAGTTTATGGAGGGTGAACAAGTCTTGTTGAAGGTTTCTCCCATGAAAGGGGTGATGCGGTTTGGTAAGCGAGGTAAGCTTAGCCCAAGGTATATTGGTCCCTTTGAAGTACTTAAGCGAGTAGGGGAGGTGGCTTATGAATTAGCCTTTCCTCCAGGGCTGTCTGGAGTACATCCGGTATTTCATTTGTCTATGCTGAAAAGATACTATGGGGATGGAAACTACATTATCTGTTGGGATTCGGTTTTGCTTGATGAAAATTTGTCTTATGAGGAGTAGCTTGTTGATATTTTAGCTAGAGAAGTCCGCAAGTTGAGGTCGAGGGAGATTGCATCCATCAAGGTTCAATGGAAGAATCGACCGGTTGAAGAAGCCACTTGGGAGAAGGAGGCTGATATACAAGAAAGATACCCACATCTGTTTACAGATTCAGGTACTCCTTTTTGCCCTTGTTTCTTTTCTTGTGATCGTTCGAGGACGAACGATGGGTAAATTGGTATCTATTGTAACGACCTGTGGGTTATTTTGAGCAGCAAATTTTATTTCTGGAAAAACTGGCTGAGACGACGAAACCCACGATGGACCGACCGTCGAGGGGGTCTCGTTCCAGAACACTTACAATTCTGAAATTTGGGTACTAAAATCGACTCTCTGAACTTCGTAACGAAATGGAAGGATGGACCGTCGTGGGCACGACGGACCGTCACAGACCCTTTAATGGAATTGAGTCTCTGAACTCTGTGACAGAGCAGCAGGACGGACAATCGCAGTCACGACGGGCCGTCATAATCTGCGTAATCCCAGGCTGGGTCGGATTTCTGTTTAAGTTATAAAGGGGCGTTTTAGACTATTCCTGCTATAATTATAAATTTCGTGGGTTAATATTAATAACTCAATTTCTTGGGGGTTAAAAGAGATAACCTTGAGTTAATTATTGGGTTAATTCCTCATCTTTTATACTTAATTATATGCAAATTAGGGTAAAAGAAAGAGGGTTTGAATAAGAAAAATAGAAAGAACAAAGAGAGGGAAAGAGAAACGACCGAGAGAGGAGAAACGAAGAGGAAAACACAAAGCTTTGTGAAATTGCTTTCTTGATCACGAATCTTCGGTGGAGGTAGGTTATGGTTTTTATGCTATTCGTAGTAGACTCTTAATAGCGAATGATATGTGTTGGTAATATTATCTCATTTTCTATATGCTTAATTGTATGCTTGCATGAATGTGATTATATAATGGTGATAAAATAAGCATGATGAAGCTATTGAATTAAATCTTGAAAAACCCTGATCTCTTTGTTAATGATGATGCCTTGGTATAAGAGAAGGCTTGATGAACTAAAGTAATGACATTGATGATGCCTTAGTATAAGAGAAGGCTTGATGAACTATAGTGATGAGGTTGATGATGCCTTGGTATAAAAGAAGGATTGATGAATTGATAGAATGAGATTAGTGGAGCGGGTGTCACGAATCGACACGTAGAATTAGGGGATCGGAGTGTCACGTTCCGACACATAGATTTAGGGGATCGGGTGTCACGAACCGACGCGTAGAATTAGGGGATCGGAGTGTCACGTTGCGACACATAGATTTAGGGGATCGGGTGTCACGAACCGACACATAGAATTAGGGGATCGGAGTGTCACGTTTCGAAACATAGAATTAGGGGGTCGGGTGTCACGAACAGACACGTAGAATTAGGGGATCGGAGTGTCACGTACCGACACATAATAGTAGGGGATCGGAGTGTCACGTACCGACACGAAAGGAATAAATAAAATGAATCTTGAAAGATTCTAATATACTCAATCTAATGAACCTAATTCCCAAATGAGTATGGTATTGAGGCTTGAGTCCTGATGTGTGAACTTGGCGGTACTTATTAATGATGATAGTACTTGTTGTTGCTACATGTTGAGTATTGTAGTTGATTTTATAATATTACTTGATATATATTGTTTTCTATTTTGAATTGGCCGATGATACTTACTCAGTACTCGTGTTTGTACTGACCCCCTACTTGTATGTTCTTTCTTTGTTATATGTGGAGTTCAGCAAACGGGCCGTCGTCTTCAACTCAACCGCAATTCTAGCCAGTCTTCATTACACTGGATTTCAGGGTGAGCTAATGCTTCTAGCTTGGACTGGATCTTCCTCTTCATGTCTTGATGCCTTGAAGTTCCGGCATGGACTAGCTTTTTATTTGTTTTAGCTTCTTAGAATACTCTTAGTTTAGTAATTTGATCATAGATGTTCTTGTGATGGTGACTTCCATATTTTGGGGAATAATAGTTGTTGAATTTTTGAAGTTATTGAATTTATTTTTATTAATGAGTTTAAGTCTTCCGCATTGTATTTTGTTCAATATGTTTGGGTTTAGATTGGTTGGTTCGCTCACATAGTAGGATAAGTGTGGGTGCCACTCGTGGCTCGGTTTGGGTCGTGACACCTTAAATTAAATACTAAAAACTATTTTGAAACCATAATCTCTATACCTTTTATCCAATAATTCTAAAACCTAAACCTAAAAAACAATAATAATCCTAAAGCCATAAACCCTAAACCACAAAAAATCCAAAAAAAACTTTTTACCTTTAAAACCCCATAAACCCTTAAACCAAAAAAACTATATGCTCTAAACCTTTTAAATCCTTTAATCATGTATGTTAAACCCTAAAAATACAAAAAAACTATTCTAATCCCTAAACCCTAAGCTATAAAATCCTAAAACTCAACCCAAACCCCCAAACCCTAAAAATTTAGATAAAACCATTAACTTAAAACACTAAATCTAAGAAAACCCTAATCCTAGAAAACAAACCCTAACCTAAAACCCAAAATCCAAAACCTAAAATCCTAAGAAACCCTAAACCTTAAGGATGCCTAAATCCTATAAACCGTACTCCTACAAAACCCTAACCTCTACATCATAAATTATAAAAATCCATAAGCCCTTAGGCCTTATGAAACATATAACCCTTAAACCCCTAAAAATCCAAAACCCCTAAACATTAAAAACCTTAAAGCTCTAAACCTATAAGGCGCTAAATCGTATATACTAAACCTTAAAAATATATAAAAGAAAACCTAAACCTAGAAAATTGTAAAAAGCCGTAACCTAAAAAACCCAAAAAACCTTAATAAGACGCTTAACTTAATACCCAAAACCTAAAAAAATGCTAAGCCCTAAATACTAAACCCTAACCTAGAGCTCTAAATTCTAAACCCTAAAAACCATAATCCTTAAGAAACCTTCAATCATATAAATAATAAAACAAACCCTAAAACATAAAACCCTAACAATATCCTTGGCTCTAAACTTTAAATCCTAAAAGAACCCTAAGAAACTATTATTGTGAAACCCTAAAAAATCCAAAATTCCCTAAAACCTTAATTCTAAGCTCTAAACCCTATTCGACGCTCAAAATATTATATTCCAAACCCTAAAAAGCATAAAAAATCTTAAGCCCTGAGCCATCAACCTATATAACCCTAAAAACATAACCTAAACACCTAAACTACTAAGTCTTAAAACACTAGATCAAACCCTTAATACAAAAATAACACTTAGCCCTACACCCTTAACCCTAACTGAAACTTAAATTCTAAACCTTAGGAAACCTTAGATCCTCAAAAAATGTTAAACCATTAAAAACCCATACAAAACCCTAAGATGTAAACCCATAATCCTGAATATCCCTAAACTAAACATAACAAAATAGAAATAAAACCCTAATCCCTAAATCCAAAACAATAAAAGATCCTAAGAAAACCCTTAATCCCAATCTACAAAAGTATCTCTCTCTAAAAATTCTCTCTCTAGGATCTTTCACGCCGCTGGTTCTTGCATTCATTGTGAATGGCGAACTCGCCGCCGGTGAAACAACGCCGGCCACCTGATAAGTATCAATGGTCTCAGCGTTCTAACAATGCTCCACAAAAATAAGTAGATTCCACAAATTCATATTTACGGTGTGAAGATATGATTAATGTTACAATTTTTGAGGAAGAATTGAAATGCGCAAGGAAAGTTATTCAACTTAAAAATTCTAGTTCACTATCTAGTTCAATACATGTTATGAAATCTTTATCTCAAAATTGATTTTCCATTGAAAAAGCAATTGCAATCGTCAATCAAAATTGTGAGAAAATCGATGGATGAATGATCGAGAATGAGGTCTGATGAGAATTCGAATATGGGGGCGTATTCATTGAATTGCGAATCTACAGATCGACAAGGAAGTAAATCCAATAAAAAAAAGGTGTAATTATTTATCGTCAAAGCGTGGGAGGCGGCGCCGGAGCTCAGGCCATTATTATGGACGATGGGTGTCAAGGAAACGTCTCATGTGAGTAACGTATTATTCCCCCTAAAAGATTTGACATTCCTAATCCTATTATTCAATATAACATAAATCCGCAAGTTCAAGAAAGTCAAAAAGAGAAAAAAAATATGGTTGAGGAAGTTATTGATTCAATAATGGAGATTGGTATCAGTTCTTTGCCTAAAGGCAAAGAACATTATCAATCAAGAATTTTTAATAGTATACGCCATGCATGCCAGTCAGGTATGCAAATTAATATTCCTACTTTAAACAATTTTATTGATTAGATACGCAAGATTAGGGTACAGTATCTCACATGGTGCTGCACAATTCTGCACCAAAAGAGGATACTGCAGCTGTTATTTTCCAACCAACTGGCCATGAAGGTCATGAACAAAGCGAAGTAGGTAAAATTCAAAATTTAGCAGCTATATCATGTATAATGTATCAATCCCATCTATCACAACATATTCCTATTATATGTGACACTAATAGAATTTGTGTTGATGTGGAAGTAAGTGAAAATATTGAAATAGATGAGAGTATAGAATCTCATTCGTAGGGGAAGGAAATACACATAAAAGGATTGACTGAACAAGAAGGACAGTGTAGCAGTACAACTCCTATCCAGCATGAGGATCTATCCGATCCTACACAGTCTACTGCAGTACACAACTCAAGTCAGCAACATGATAAGAAAAGTCAAAATCAAGAGGAAGGAAGTACACCTCAAGATAATAACACCAAATCTAAGAAGAGGCTTAAATAAAATAAGAAGAAATTCTATAAAAAAAAAAAGAAGGAACAGCAGGAACAACATGAAACAGTTGAAGAAGTGGATGGATATAGTCATATAGCTTTTGATGATGAGTATGATGAAGATACGAGATCCTCGGACAGTAATGAAGATAAAGAGGAAGTTAGATCCACTTTTCACAAAGAATATAAAGGCGAAATACAAAATATTAGAGACAAACAAGGTTTTCACCAAGAGGAAGAAAGTAAACTAGACATAATCTTAAATCTACGAATACTAGTAGACCAAGGACAACATCTAGAAGTAGAGGTTTATGAGTCATAGAGATGGACTGTATATGATGACAATAGTCAATTATCAATTACCTTATGTTTTACATGTTGTATATTATGCAATACACATGTTGTTATTCATCTTAGATATAATGATTACGTCTTGTTTGATGTAGTTATCAGTGTAGGATCCTTATTTTTTAGACATTTCTTTTAAAGGGGAGAGTCTCCCTCGTTTATGTATTCTTAGTAAGCTATATAATAAGAAGTCCTTCACATGTGCTTCATTTCTTTTCAATACAACTTGATGTAACAGGTATAATTGACTATCCTTAGTAGGATGGTTGACTTATAATCCATCGTAGGATCGGAGGAAAGGTTTATGTCCCCCTCTATTGTAATTTTTTATTTTCATAAATGATAAGGCCTGGGGGTATTGCTCAACCCCTGACCCACCACAAGGGTCGTTCCAATTAAACTAAATCCTAAGAAACACTAAACCCTTAAATCCCTAAAAAAATCCTCAGAAACACTAATTCATTAAAAACCCTTAAAAAAATATAGAAACCCTTAACCCTAAAAAATTCTAATATCCAAACCTTATCAAGCCCTAAATCTTATATGTGAAACCATAAAAACACATAAAACCTTCAACATCCTAAACTATAAACCTATAAAACCCTAAAACCTAGATAAAACCCTCCTAAATCCATGAACCTAAAAAAACTAGGCCCTAAACCCTAGACCTAAACCTAAAACCCTAAGAAAACCTAAATATTAAGCCTTAACAAACCCTAAGTCATATAAACCATAATATAAACCGTAAAAACCGTAAAATATCCCTCAAATCCCTGAGCGCTAAGCCCGAAATCCTAAAAATCCGAAATCTTAAATCTAAAAAGACATACACAAAAAATTTAAGCACTAAACGCTAGAAAACCCTAAGAAACACAAAACCCTTACACAATCCAAAAAGCCTAAACCCTATACCCTAACCTAAAACCCTTATCCTAAACCTAAAACACACAAAAAACCTAAGCCATAAAGCCTAAATCCTCAACCCCCATAAGAAACACTTAACACCTAAAATTACTAAAAGATACAAAAACCCGTAAACCTAAAAACGTTTTAAGTGATAAATCATATATACTAAACCCTAAGAAATACAAATAAAACCTAACTCCTACACCCTAAACCTATAAAATTCAATAACCCTTAACCTAAAATTCCCAAAGCTCTAAACACAAAAATCTAGATAAAATTTTTAACTAAAAAACCTAAAAGAAAAAATTCCCAAAGCCCTAAATCCAAACATAAAACTTAAAAGGCTAAACCTAAAATCATATAAAACTCTAAACACTAAATCCTACAAAACCTAAAACGCATTTACAACCCCTTCAAAACCCTAATCTCTAAACACTAAATCCTAAAAATCCATAAACTCTAAACCTAAAAAAACACAAAAAAACCCTAAGCCCGATGCCGTAAAAAACACATAACCCTTCAAACCCTAAAACCTATATAAAGAACCCAAAAATCCTATACCTATAAAATCTAAAAAACAAAATCTCTAACCCTAAAATCCAGGATAAAAACCTTAACCGAAGACCATATGTAACGACCTGTTTAGTCGTTTAGCAGCAGATTTTTAATTCTGGAAAAACTAGGCCATACTACGGAC